>JABFOW010000159.1:0-14459 GCA_022817725.1 Archaeoteleia sp. ZL-2020 | reverse complement strand
ATTCATTTGCGTTATATGTTACATGAAATTGCCTACAAATTTGTGAGGAATAGTTATAAAAGAAGCACGTTTAAAATAAACCTGCCCCTAGTGGCAATATAATTCTGAAACACTTTCAGACTGTCTGAAAAGCTTCCCAAAATTCAGACAGTTTAGAGTTTTTCAGAGAGACGTAGCTTCCCATAAATTAAAGAAATTGTGAAAAAATTTCGAGCAATTATTATTATACTATTACTATTTCTATATGCAGAATTTGTTTGTGTTTTTTATTGTGAATTTTAACTTTGTACATTTTAAATTAAATTAAATACATTTATAGATAATTTCTAAAAATTGTAAGGCCGGATACAATACAATTGTTTATCAAACATTAGGTAAATGTAACAATCTGTAAATAGAAGCAAAACATCTGCAATATCAACATAAAAGTTTAAATTCTAAAATTATTTTCTCATAAGGGTATTTAAAAAATGTAAGTTTAATTTTAAAAAATATATTACATTCAAAGCATTATCATATTATATTTTAATTGAGCGATTCATATAAATCAGTTCAAGAAACATATAATATTGAAAGAAATGTTATTTAAGCATTTTAACAATGATATACGTAAATATAAATCTGAGTTTTAGAAGCTTAAAGTCGACCGTACGTGTAGAATGAATATATATATCCAGGAATATAAACTTCGCCCATATTTGATTTTCCGTTCATTCTTCAAAACTGCTGCGTTAAAAATGTTTCCGGGTATATATCATTTTGATTTGAAATTATTACTGAATAATGAAAATACTGATTAACTTCATTTAAAGGGGTAGAGTTATCGGTTGGACATTAATATTAGTTCTGTAATATATGTTTAGCTTACACCGAGAGACAAAATATGGTACATTTAACCCCCCAAAATAAATGTAACAAGTGGTTGGATATGACCATAATCATAATTCATAGTTAGACGCAGGTTTATAGTCTACCAAAATTATAGTAAAGTTAATTACATTTACAGTAAAAGTACAATATAAATAATCGACACTCATTATTTGTCTCAATGTATTTAACATATGCTTCAACAAATTGCAAAAGTATTAGAGACTTTATTTTTTAACAAAATAATATTGTTTTATTAATTTTATCTTGAAAGCATTGCATTTTAAATCACGTAATAAACCCAAAAAGTATATTATGCTATAATTAACCTTTAAATCTACGTTTTGCAACCAAAGTTCAAATAAATATAATATATTATAATATATTCTAAACTCGTTTAAGTATATATTCAATAATACAGTCACGTATTACAGAAATAAAATTTATTGTATAATCTATAAATGAAAATTCTCGTTTGTGAAAATTATTGTTTATGCATTTTGATCCTCATAAAATATCATGTCAATCGTACAATAAACCATAATTAACTATTGCAAAGTAAAGCGACAGAGGAACAGACATGTCGATGTTCAAGTGCAGTGTTGATCGCAAAGTTCATTCGCAGCTTTCGAAGTTTGCTGGGCTTCCTCAACGAGTCGTATTGATTACCGAAACTTAATTCTGGTAAAGACACTTGTCGACTTGGACATATCATAATGAAGTTTATTATGCGGCCAATTAACAGTCATATTGATTTGAAATTTAAAAGAGATACAAATGACAATTCGAATTACAAACGACAATATTTAAAATCATCAAAATATTGATATAATCATGCCCAATGCAAATACCCTTAACATATGTTATCTTTACGATTTCATCCCCTCACAAGTATATCTCTAAAAATTCAAAAAATTTCTTTTATTTCTGCTAGAAACGAAGCATCTAAATTCCCCGCTTCAGAGTTTCTCACGACTGTTTACTAAAGATATATTTGCCCCTCATTGCACGATGCTTTAAAAGTATCGACCTCGACGAAACAGCTGCACAGCTACAACATGACGTTCCTGCAACGTTATGCGAACGTCCAGAAAGATGTTTCAATCTTCTACCAATAACATTTTCCGTTGGTACGAGAAAAAAATATTTGATATCATACATCAAAATAATATTCCTTTTTATTCCGCTCACATTTGTAGACAGCTGTTCATGAATAAACTGGATGACATAAATTAAATTTAATGTCACGAATTTGTGGTTGAGATCGCTGGAACAATTTGTATTACCAAATATTGCATATTAAACAGACGTTTCAGAAAAAACAAATTGTTATTTAAACTAAAATATTGCAAATATCGTTTGTCATAATTACAAGCTAATAAATTTAGCCTATAAAAGCAAAGATTAATTGCATAGTTAAAAAATATAAACAAACAAATATGTAGATAAATTCGGTATATAAATATTGTTGTTCGTGTAAATAACGGTTAACTGTGATATAATAAATAATAAGATCATTAAAAGTCGTTATCGTCGCAGCGCTAGTTTCTCTTTAAAATTTTGAAGGAATCGAATTTATTAGCGACTCTCGGCGCGAGTTTCGAGCCCCTGTGTCACGCTTTCCACTAATATTGAGGTGATCGATGCTCGGGGGTAGGTCGGGGGCCACGAGGAGAGTCGGAGCGGAGCGCAGCCTGCTCTTTAGAATTCAGATTTGTGGTCTATTAGATGCTCGAAACACCGCCTCCCCGTGGCTCGATAAGTCACGTTTCAGTTATATCGTAATCATGATATCGACGTTACCGGCAGTCAGAAAAAGTCTGACTCTTTTTTTCCATTCTTTACTAGTTCCTTTTTTCATAAATACTGTGTAACGCAAAACAAGCAAGAAACACGCGTTACTGCGACACAATTATTTTACTTACAAAACACTTATCAGTGTAATTACAGTCAGAAAAATTTGCTAGGAACGCGAGGAAATATCGTTATCATAATTTCTTTTCGTTTTTACCTACAGTAACCATAATTATTCCAAGTAGCTGGAATGGCCATAATGCGCAATTATATTTTTTTACTTACAAGCTTTTTGATTTAACAAACCTTGGGGTAAAATTTGTTTAAACGCAAACTTTATTTCTACTGTTATTCATATCTGTTAAACGCAAAATAGTAATTAGACAATTTGGAGTAATTGTAATTGTATAGATGAGTCGTTATTCTTAATGCAATATCATTATTTGAATTATAAGAATGTAATATAATTTGATTTAAATTCTAATTTCAGAGTCAATGAATGAAGATGTTGTTGCGATAGCTGATAGCAAGGGACGGTTTGCTTGTGACAAAAGGGATATGCTACTGAATGCAAAGATGCGGATACGCATGAAAATAATTATCCCGCCGCTGATATTCATCGAGTCTTCGGTGAGAATAAGATCTCCCGATAACCCATGGACAAAGCCACGTGAGGATGAATTTTATCGCCAGAGCGGTTACTGAACGAAAGGTCAATTTTAACCGAGAACAGGATTATACAGGTAAAACTTGCAGGCGATTTTATGAAGTACTTAAACTCATGTGACATTTTTATTAAAAGGTGAATTAATGAATAATATTTTATAATAATATGCGATCAAATTGGACAAAGTTTAATGTTAGTTTTTATTCCATGTGACAAAATATTAATAATATGAAATCAATCACGATTTTTTAATTAGTAGAACGTAAAACGTTACAGATGAAGTTAATTTTTTGAAAAATAATGGAAAAGGTATTTGTCCAACATATATCGTATACAGATTTTAATCAGCATTATTAGTTACTTTATAGAAATCGTTTGTACAAATGAAAGTTAAATTCACCATCTATTAATTACTTAAAACAAAGTAAATGAACACACGTTCGATGTTATTAATTTATTACATCAAAGTATCCATATCATATTATCGTTTTTGTTATATGATATGATACTTAGTAATCAATTACACGCTTTTAATTACGTTATGAATTAATTAAAAGCGTTATTATTATTATTATTATTATTATTATTATTATTATTATTATACCATACAAACTTTATAAGTCTATTCCCTAATAATACAGAATATTAAAGAAATATTTATAGAATATTAAAAAATTTCATGAACAATTGAAAATATTCATAAAATAATTTCTTATATTATTGAAATACTGTAATGTCCGCATTGAAATATCGCATAGTCAAATATTCAGGGAATATTTTTTAAAAAACCGTTATTAACATCTCTTTTTTCGATACGTATTTAACGTTTTTCTGACATTGTAAAGACATTAAATTGTTCAGAAAATGTTCGATTTCAATGTAATTGTATCAAAATATGTATAAATATTTGGATAATATGTATAAATATATATACATATTTTTTAAATATTTTTGGGGACGGACATTTCAATATTTCTGAAACATCTGCTTAGCATACTTAAAAATATTCTGCGATATTAGCGTTGCTACGATTCAAAAGTTGCTCAGTTTTGAAAATTATAATTATTTCAATTATAATCAAATTTTTAAACAGGAAGTTTAAATTCGTTTTTAATTCTTTAACGCTTGCTAGTAAGTACATCTCATCACCTGAAATCATGATTTTTTCATGCACTCTTCTTTTCAAATATTCATAACGTACAAACTGGTAATTACAGAATGGCGATTCATTTTTTATTTTGGTCGTAATGAATTGTGCAATATGAAAATTTGATAACGAAGAACGGCTGACCAAAATGTAACCTTTTCAAAAAGAATATATTACAAAATAGCTGAATTATAATAAATAATGCAAAAAGAGTATGTAAAATGCACAAATATTTGATGAATTTTCAAAAGTCCTGACTGAAAGCTTTCCCAGTTTTAATAGAAATATCACAGTAAAAAATTACATTTATGAAGTACAGTTAATAAATTAATAAAATTAAAAATTTATTTAAAAATATTTTATATGTATTATATTATGTATAACATATCATATCATGAATATTATGCAAGGTATTACAGAATAAGTATATTGTACCTTCGTTACAAGTATATTGAAAAACTTTACATTTTGATACAAAGTAAACGAAAATTACTTCATGATCTAAATATGTTAAACTATTTAAAATATGAATGGAGTAAAAGTTAATTTCTTTACGGGTTAACGGCTTTTAAGCTTTTAAGTTTTAACGGTAATGCTGTAAAAGAATACTAGTTAATTATTAAAGAGTGCCTATCATCTTACCCAACCTTACTCAATTAAATTATAATTAAATTAAATTTCTTTATTTCACTTTAAGTTATATTTAAAACTTTTGTATCTGCTTTGAACTAAACTTATATCTTTTATAAAATACTCGTGTGTCATATTGATATTTATTTCACCCTTTATATACCCTGTCGGACAAATTGGCGAATACACACATTAAAAATTATGTTTAATGTGTATATTTATACCGAATTAAAATTCATCAGAAAAATGACTTAACTCCAGAAATATAATTTAACGATTTTTGATGACAAACTCTAAAAAATAAACTTAACTTTCATATGCAAAAGCAGCAGAAGTAAAAATGCTAATAATATATTTACATACAAGCTGCAATCAACGATATTTAGGTACAATAACGTACGAACAGCAATTTAAAAGCACTGAAGTGTCCTCACTAGTTGGTACAATGTAACTCATAAATGATCGTTGGAACATTTTGAAAATGTGCAATTTTTTGGCGATATGTTATTTTCTAATAGTGTATTTTTAAAACAATTTTATTTGTTTACTTTACGAATCATTTTGGAAATTGACAAACAATTTTTAATTAGAAATTGTATAAAATCTGGATTTGTTTTGCAGAAAAAACTAATTAATTACAATTTTGGAATAATATTGCTTCATTGTAGTTGATAAAGGTTTCATATTAATCTTATTACAAGTTATAATTAACATAATTTTATAATTACAATACATCTACATAAATACTACATAAATAGTACATACAATAATACAACGCGATACTCATTTGTAATAAAAGTTTCTGTAGAGTTGCTGGAACTATATTTAATATAAATGTTCACTTTCTCTATTCACAATACGTTTTATAACAATTTATACAAACTAGACTTCTGCGTAGCATTCGGTATATCAACGCGGCATAAGGTAACAAGTATGAGGTACCGGTAACGATTAATTTAAACAAAATCAAAGCGCTATCAAGCAAATGTTAGGTTTAACTCTCGAATCATCTGCCTAATTGACTTTGACTTTTCACCCCTAACTTGTAACTTCGTAACTTGTTGTACAAATGACGAAGTTGGACCTGTGTGTTCCAGAACCAAAGTGCAACGTGAAACGTAGGCGAGTCGTACCATAAACTTTAATCCCGGATGACACTGTGATCCAACCAGGAGACTGCAGACCGTTCGAAGCTGCTGAATAGAGACACAGGACGGTGGTTATGTTAGCGGTACCGCATCACCCTCTTCGAGGGCATATTTTGCTCGCCCTCTTGCTCGTGGTCGGTAGCTTCGCCCTGCTGTCTCGAGCGGCTGCCTTCCCAGACTGGACCGACTGTCCCGCGGTGTGCCAATGCAAATGGACTTCTGGTAAAAAATCCGCCATCTGTCCGGACGCGGGCCTCACGTCGCTGCCAGCCTCCCTAGATCCAGAGATGCAAGTGCTGGATTTGTCCGGCAACAAAATCCCAGCTCTCCAGTCCGAGATCTTCAAAAGGGCGAACTTGGTGAATCTGCAGAAGGTCTTCCTACGTCATGCCGGGATACACAACATCCATTCTGAGGCCTTTAACGAAATGAAGATTCTGGTGGAAATAGACCTGTCGGACAACAATATTACCCGACTGGAAAAGAACACCTTCGATGGTAACGATAGGCTCAAAGTACTCATCCTGACTGGAAATCCGCTCGGTGCGCTGCGGAACTACCGATTTCCGGAATTAGCGCATATGAGGAATCTTCAGTTAAAAAAATGCTCTCTAACGAGTATACACAAGTTCGCATTCAGTGGGCTGAAGTTATTGGAAACGCTCAATTTAGATGATAATCTTTTGGAATATTTGGATGTAGGTAAGCCGTGATTCAATTTGTTAGAAAGTTATTGATTGTACAATTGTAGAATTTAATAATTTTGTTTTAATGTTATAATCCTTATAAACTGAATTGAATGTTACTAAAAAAACTACAAATCATTGTATGAAAATAAATTCTAGTAGAAATTCATTAATATTCAATATTATCAATGCTGAATTTCTAAAGTCTAACTATAACGTATGAGATTAAATTCCAGTGAAGGTTACGCTCATATATTCCGGTGGTTTCGGTAAGCCTTCGATTTCGTTTGTTTGATCATTGCTTTTCTAATCTTTAGTTCCACATAAATTTAAATTCGAAAGTAAGAGGCTACTATCGACTGGATGCAGCGTTTTCCGATGTTCCACCGTCAATGGACTTTAATCAATTCTAACAGAACTTCATTGGTGTTTACTCGTGCTAAACAAAGATGGATACATATGAGACAAAACCGTTTATTAAACGCAGTATATTTTTGCACGCGGAATTAAGTTTTCGATTAGACGTTTATAAATTATATAAATTATCTTGAAACCTCGTTACAACTTTGTTAACTCTCATATTGAATGTACCAAATTGAAATATATTTAATTACTATGCAGAGGTAACGAGAGATTTGAAACAGCTGAAGACCCTGAATCTAAACAACAACCGATGGACTTGCGATTGTCGACTGAAAGAATTCAGAGCCTGGATTGTGTCGAATGGGCCCAAGCTGTACCGAGTGTCCCAATTTTGCCATGCGCCACCAAAGTTCAAGGAACGTCTTTGGGAAGACGTGAAGTTAATAGAATTTGCTTGCAGACCAGAAGTGACTGGGTCTGCTAGCAGTTTGCAGGCAGAAATCAATGGGAACCTTAGTTTGGCCTGCTTTGCCACGGGGGATCCAGAACCGGAGGTCTGGTGGCACCTGAACGGAAGTTTAGTAAACGCGACACGTCCAGAATCGTCTTATCCAGTGTCCACATTTGTCGCTTATTCTAGTTCTGTAGAAACTCGCGAAGGCAGTGGCTTCGTTGAAAGATGGAGCAATATCACAATTTATAATACCAGCGATGCGGATGCTGGAGAGTACATTTGCTTTGCGAGCAATACCGCGGGTCGTGCAGAAAAGGTTGTTAATGTGGCAGTACCCCGCGTTTTTACTGCACCGTCGCTCTCGCAAACGGATGACTGGCTCCTTTGGGTGAGCCTAGCCGGTGGTGGCGCTATGATATTGTGTGCCTCCATCTCGGCCATTTTAATGGCCCTCTGTCTTTGCGGAGGGTCTGGCCAAAGAAAAAAGAGGGAGAAGATTAAGTTACAAGGAAGTACGAGTTTCGGCGACCAGGAAAATACGGAAAAAACATTCCTTGTGACAGGTTTGTTTGATTTATATATTTTGGAACGAATTAGAAAAACGTATTTACAGAAAATATACATATTTACATTGCTGTAACGATGGCAGCAACGTTGTAATACGTAATACGTAAATACTATATATAAATACTCATGTATTAAACTCATAACATTATACATAGATGAATATTCATCACTTACTGATGATTAAAGGGCGTTTTATGTAGACTAATTGTAAAGAGCAAGTGTTGCTATATACTGTATTTATTTTATGTACTTTTTTTATGGACAAATTTTGTAAACTTATATTTTTCAATGAAAATACAAATTAATCATCACATTAATCAAGCTGTTTTTGTATTCATGAATCATCGACTAGTTTTGTCCTAAATGTAATAATTTACCAATTGAATTCAATTTGCAGAGCTTTCTATTTAGCAAGTAAACTTGTTTTTTAAAAACAATGTTTTAATAAATGCTTTTAAAGTATCAAATTTATAATTGTATCCCATTAGTTAATCTATAAATTAATTTAATTGGTTTTTGAGACAAGATTAATTAAAGTTAAATTATATATAAATTTCGTTTCATTTATATGGCAGAAACGTAAGCCAAGGTTTGCGCACAAATATAATATGAATATAATACAAGTATATTATATTCAGTATTTAAATACAATGGAATGGTGCATTTTGTATTTTATATTTAAATACACAATTCTGATGTATTTCCCCAACTCTGTATGTTATATTATCGATTTGAATAGTTGCAGAGTTTACATTTACAAGTCATATTATTGAATGTTGTAAATTGTAATATTCACAAAACGTTATAATAATTGTGAAAATAAAATATCACCGACTACAAAATAACTCCATCAGAACCGAATGGGCACTTTTTTTGTTTCTGTACCAAACAGCGTGTTAAAATTCTGCTGATAGACATTTTCAAAATAAAATCTTCAGGAATACTAGTAAATATCGAAATAACACGAATAAAAATAGTCTCTCAAACATCGACCACCATATCTCTGAAACATACGTATTTATTTGTATTAACAAATGCGGGCTTCAAGGAGGAATATGATGTAGAAACTAAATGAATGTCGTAACGCATATGAGTAATTGTATTTTATTTTGCCAAAAGGGAACAGCAACGAGCCTATCAGTCACCAAGGAAGTACGGTGGACAACTGCAGTCCCGGGGACTTGGAATTGGTGGAAAGAGGCTCGATATGCGACCCAATAAATGCTACCAATGTTACTGTTGAGAGGCTCAGACAGGCCGAAATTTGCAGCAGCAGTATGGGGATTGGAGCACTGCCCTGCACGGCCATTTTTCCGCCACCCCCTCCGTCGGGGTTCGGCACCGGCCTACTTCCAGCCGGAACCTTCGGCAATATCTTTATTTCCGTGTCTCTACCTCAGGACTCAGAACGCTGCTATCCTGATCTCCTGGACATCCCCGTCCACGGTATACTCTTTAAACTACATTATGTAAATGACGCTTTTGAAACACATTTTTATACAAAAGCATCGACATGCTTTTCTGTAAAATTCATTATCCAGAATCTTAAATTCTTTGCAACAATGATATAAATTTGCTTTCAACCTTATTATAACGCAACCCGACGTTCTATTTTCATTCTTAGTATCTAATAAAGATCTTGGACAAACTTTTACTATAGAATAACTACGTCCATCCCCTGTAAAAAAGTGTATAATACCAATATGAAAATTGGAAAATGTTGAAAATTAAGAAAGAATTTAGGACTGTTTTAAAAAGTAATCATCTTTCAAATTGATATGGATAAAGCAATGTAATGTTACTATAGATAAGTCCACAAACCTGTACAAATATTGGACTACATTTTAATAATCCCCTAACAAGATCTTAGATCATGAAAACATTAATAATAATCGACAATAGTTCACGATTAAAAAATACACTTGAGTTGAACATGTATAATAATAGTACGTTGCTTATTATAGGGACAGTGAATAGCCACATCAGCGAAAAGTCCGGAACGACGACGAATTCTGCGCTGTCATCGGTGCAAGTATCGAGCTTCGCCACGTTACCACGTAGATCACTTCGTGCGGCAGACCTCGGTTCGCCTTACGACAATATGGGACCTCGGGTCACGGCCACTGGCAGCTCCACTTTTTCTCTTACGGATCCGGATCTACGATTATCGCCGATCGCCCAACAGAGGGTAATACAGCCACCGCCGGAATTCGTTTCGCTCTAAGACTCAAAATTATATTTTGTGTGAAAAGCTTGCGTGCAAAAATGACTCCGTTTAGTACAAATCGTTTCCTTTTCACAAAGAAGTGTCCTCTTGTTAATTGTTTAAAAACTTAAACAAATATGTAAATTACCAAATATGGAAAATGAAATAACTTTCATAAATGATTCATCAACTACATCACATTGTATTTAATATAATTAATAATTTATATACAACTTTTAGTATAATTCATAAAAACTTCACATACTGTTAAAAGTTTTTATTATTATAACGCGTATAAATAATGGATATTAATAATATTTAAATCACTAGACGAAAGTAAAATAAATGAGTTAATTTACGTTCAAATGAAGTTATAATTCCGTGTACAGAAATGGGCATTTATTGACTAATTTGAAAATATTCTGTTTGCTGAATGGATTCAATCAGTTATAATAACATTTTACATTTTAGAAAATTAATAAAACGCATATAATTCCTTTAAATTTTCAATTATGTTTTACTAGAATTTGGTACTTTACAAAAATGACCACTGTAACCATGTGTTACAATCGTGTTGTAAAATATAAAATTGATGAATACATTTTTATTGAGAAGACCTAATACTGTAACATTTATAACTAACATATATACATCCAATTTTTAATATTTTCATTCTACTCGCATCCATTAAACACAAATAACAATTTTTGAATCGAACTAATGTACAAACAATTTTGACTGACTCTTTTTATAATCAAAACCATTTATACAATTAAATTTCACAAAGATAAAATCGCACAAATGACAATTTCATACGAGTTTTTAATCCATCAAAATCGTTTATGTCTTTTTCATAAAATAAGATTTGTTTTTGCACACGAGCCACAAATATACATACTTTCTTAGGAAGTGTACATTACACGAAAACGTGTGCATAGAGTTTTTTAACATAAGTATATGTGTCATTTCTTTATTCATCTTCGAGTCCAAACCCCCATAATGATCATACGTTTCCGTCTAATGTAAAACTTTGACTTAGCTTTCTCGCAAACAAGTGTCAACGTGATTTACACGCTAATCTGGATAAAATAGTGTCGATAATAGAATATTGTACTGAATATTGGTGAGGGTCTGCAACATTCTTTTGGAGGGTTCTTATAAAATACATTTGGTATTTGACTGTTATATATTTATTGATATAACATATATCAATAAGCATAAGGAATGGGAGTTTATATGTAAAAACCATATTTTCACGAGAAAGGTTCGTAGCACGTCTCTTAAGATGTTAAATTAAAATAATCAAAATTTTAAACTATTGTGCATTTGATATTAAAATATTTAATATTAAAAATACAAAATATCTCTGAAAATCTATTAACGCGAAAGGTAGGCGAATGAAAGGATATGAATTACTACTTCCAAGAAATTAATAAATTATTTTAATTATTATGTAAATTGCTTATAAATAATTGTAGTGTTAATTTTTTATAAAAATGTTATATTTTCACAATATTACATAAAAAGTATTATTGTTGACAACTGTATCAATATATATTATATATATATATATAAATAGTTAATTAAAAACGATAAACCATATTCAAAAACCATTATATAGTAGTTTTGGTTTATTTATAAATAAAAAATATAACTTTTATATTATTTTAAGATTATCAATATGAGTATTTTTATGGTAAGTGCTAATCCTATTGTCAATTATTCCTAATTTCGCAGAATTTCACTTATCGCAGAATGTTTTGTTGAAAGTTGCATAATTAAGTAAAGTTAATTTAATACTAAGCTATGGCAACAACCACTTTTCAAATAGAATTTTTCAGTTTTAAATAGAATTGAAAATTAGGGAGACCACATACTATAAATATACTCTAATGTGTTATACTAACAGATACGTATACAGCACAATTGTTTGTCTATCAAGCATTGATCTGCACACGTTAAAGCAAGACAAACAATTCTACTGTATACGCCTGCCCGTAGGGAGCTATAGCAGCAGTTAAGTAGCTGTCTAGAGCTTGTTACAATCAACATTCAGAAACGTTTAGTACATGTTGATTATAAGACAAATAACGCATAGAAGACATCTTCTAAACCAACGAATGACGTCCAGAGTGAGTTACATTAAGGTTTAGTAGAAATTACGGATAATGTTTCATAGAGTGCTAGTAAACGTTTTTCAGAAACGTTTTCTGTACACTAAAAATGTATATGCAAATAAAGCTAATTAACGCATATATAAACAAATAAAAGAAACATGAAGCAGATTAAAGCATTCGAATAAGAAACTAATAAAAAAAATCTTACATCCTCCTAATCTCAAACTTTGTACTTTGCTTCACAACATTAAGCCGAGTACATTTACCATACGGCCAAAGTAATGCTGTTACTAATGATTCAAACAGATACTTCAAGTTCAATATATAGAATACAATTATAAACCTTAGAATAACGAAATCTAACGTTTCTGAATGTAAATTTTAGTATGAAAGAATTCTATTAGTAATAATGTAATACAAATGTCTGATAATATCTTCATTTTATTAATCAAAAACATTTTGCGGTGGATGATGTTTGGCCAAGCGGTGATTTAGTCGGCTTCGTGTTGTGAAGATACGAAGTTAGAGACTGGATGGATGTAAAATACTTTTTATTTGTATGCTTCAATCTGTTTCGTGTTTCTTTCGTTTGTTTATATATGCGTTAATTAGCTTTAGTTTCATATAATTTTTTAGTGTATAGAAAACTTTTCAGAAAAACGTTTACTAGCACTCTATGGAAAATTATTCGTAATTTCTACTAAACCTTGATGTAACACTCTCTGGACGACATTCATTGGTTTAGAAGATGTCTTCTATGCGTTATTTGCCTTATAATCAACATGTACTAAACGTTATTGAATGTTGCTTGTAACAAAGTATAGACAGCTACTAAACATATCTGTTCCAGATGGACAAGTTTTATACGTTTTGCTTATTTTCAAGACAAGTGAAAAATCATCTTTTCCAGCTGTTATCGTCGCCTCTCCTAGATGTTACGCTATTTTGCACGAACAAGCTTAACTATTTTTTGAAAACGTTCTACGCCATCTTCTTTAGTAAGATGTAAGATTTGAAAGTCCGGTGGTAGGAACAGTACTAGCACCAGAATTTACACGATGTAGCGGACATTGTGCTCTCTCTCCTAGTATACTAGAAGTGTGAATTAAGCGATACACCACCAATTTTGAATGTATAAAATGACGTTACAAACAAACGTTTAAAAATTTACGTTTAACGAATATGTCTGTATTATGTACACCAAGAAAATGTAAATTTAATGTTCGTCGGATTTCGGTAATTTGTTTCGATTTGACGTTCGAGAACAAAGTGACTTTTATGAAAAAGAATTTTTGGAATTGAGCGTTCATTTAAAATTCGTTAAATGTTCGTGTACCGTCTGGGGTTTTGAACTTAATATTTCTTTTACTCACATGCATTGGACATTTCTGGTGCAAATAATTTGGTTAAAAGACTTTAGAAAAAGTCGGAAATAATGCTCAAAAACTGTCGAAATTGGGACATCTCAACAAGTTTTCAAATTATTTGAAAGACTTCTAAATCGACTTAAAATCTTTCAAACACTACAAAGTAATAAACGAGTTAGTTTCGCTGAAAAATATTAATTCAAATTCACGTAATTAAAGAAAAGCTGATTTTGGCTGGAATCTGACGATTTGAACTTCGTTGGCTAGTGACGAATCACCTTAACTAATTTTTTCAGGCTGTTTTTGGTTAATGATTACCACCAAGGGGTTTGAGTAGTGTCCCTTAATTGTTGTGCTGAGTAGGTAATTATATATTTTAGTATGAAGTATAACTGAAATTTAATGCAAGATAATATGACAAATTTATATAGCTGGGCGCCAAAATG
>JABFOW010000158.1:0-14468 GCA_022817725.1 Archaeoteleia sp. ZL-2020 | reverse complement strand
AGTAAAAATACATTTATGGGTCACAAAATTTCACTAATTTATATATAGTGTACTGCAAAGATGTAGACATCTAATTTATGAAAAATATACCATAACACTTGAAACAAGTGTTATGGTATATTTTGTCCAATCCTTTCTATCAAATGAATTACAAATATTATTTCAAACTTAGTTTACAAGAAAGTTTACTCAAATTGTGAAAGAAAAGTGAATGTAACATTAATTTTCTTATTATTTCAGTGTAGTTTAAAAAAAACTAAACATTACTTAAATGCTGTTATCCTAATATTTTTGCTGATGACAATAATAATATAACAACAACCAAAGTCAGAATGTTAAATAAATTATTGTTACTAGTATTAAAAATTATAATGTTCAATTTTATATACTTCAATTTATTAAATAAAATTTACAAATTCATAGTTTGTTACCATAGAAAAGCAAAATCTGTAACACTAGGGAAAAGAGAGGATACCAATTATATTAAATAAGTTGGTGAGAGGGAGATCGACTTGCTTCCATCTCACTATAATGTAGTTATAAAGTGACCCTTGATCTCCAAAGTGACCCTCTAGTAACAGTTTCTCAACTGATAAATGTATTTCGTTGCAAGCTTATATTTCATTACCAGTGCTTTTACATTGTGTACAAAGTAGTGATTAGTTATAAATATCGAGGAGTAATAAGAATGATGCAGCAGGGTGAAGCTTATAAAGACTATATAATAATTGATATGAATTTTCTGGATATGATTGAAGTAAAGACAAGTAAATAAGGCTCTTAAGATATAAACAAAAAATATTGTAAAACATGAACATGTGTTTCTAACAGAATATTAGATTTTCTTTTTGTTAAAGTTAAATAATTATTTTCTATGTAAAATTTTTGCAAACGAAAATCATTATTTATGTAATATAAAATATAATAATTTGTACAAGAAACATTAAATATTACAGATACTATATTTCTAGAAGTTTGCATATAAATTCTCTAGAAATGTTAGAATTACTGTAAATTAATCCTTAAATTAATTGAATAAGGAAATAATTTGAGTAAACATAATAAAGTTAATTGATGTATTTTAAAAATATAATCTATTGTTCATTTATAATTAATAATTCTTCTATGATTTAATATCCTATGTTGATATCATTGTTTTGCAACTTTAAAAAATGTATTTAACAATGCTTTACCATTAATATTAAACATGATTCATCAAAAAGGAGATTATAAACTTGGTAAAATGTTTTATGACAAATGTATTGATGACATACAATTTAAATGTCAGGAATAGGAATGGTGTAATGTTCTCTGGACTAACCAAGAAAATAGGTAGACATGCAATAAATACAGCAATTCACTTTTAAGTTTGGAATTGTGTATTAAACGACAGTCACAATAAATTTTACCATGCATAACAGAAAGTCTGCAATATGATTATATATTAATTTATGTATTATGATATTATGATATATATATATATATATTTAATATTGTTAATTTGTAATAAGAAGATTTAAGATGGTTCCAACAATATTGAGCTAATGAAAACAACATTGGAAAAATAAGGGGAGCTTCTAAAATGCCGAATTTTCAAAATGCCGAACCTATCAAAATGATGAATTTTTAAAATGCAGAATATTTAAATTGCCGAATGGTTAAAATGCCAAATACTTAAAATGACGAATGTTCAAAATGCCGGATTTTGTCGAATGTCAAATTCGAAAATCAATTTTTATTTATTGATTATCAATTGAAAACTTCGGCATTTTGAACATTCGTTATTTTAAGTATTTGGCATTTTAATCATTCAGCATTTTAACCATTCGTCAATTTAAATATTCTGCATTTTAAAATTTCGTCATTTTTACAGGTTCGTCATTTTAAGCATTTGGCATTTTGTTGGCAAATATATTAAAATAATATTCTAGACATTAGTACGTGCATGCGCAGAAGTCAAATATAATATTAATAATAGAAAATATTTATTATTAACATTTAAAACATGCATTTCAAATATACCAATCAACATTTAAAATCATTAGAAAATGTATTATAAGACAAATAAACTATTTTACGTAATACCTTTTCTTTTATCTAACATTTACGCTCGCTTGATTAGGGCTGTCAAGTATTTTCTACCTTAAATTGTGACAAAATAGAAAAACTAATGAAGCGATGGATAACAATTTTATTTTGTATTTCGTTTTATGTAATTGATTTTTGATTATAATAATATTAATATTCAATAAAATTGTATCATCTGCAAATTAACTTGAATTTATCATTATATAAATTTGTATTTAAAAATTACAATTCAAACATATTTTAAAAAATCCCCCAAAATTACATAATATATGCTGTAAATGTAAATATACCAAAATGCTGAGTTATTATTTTAAAATATTTTGTGGATATTTTATAAATATTATTTAGTGTGGATATTAGAATATTTTTGGATTATCCGTTACAAATATTTCGTCAATATTATGTACTTTTTGGGATTAGGTCATTATAACGTATTTAATTTTTAGAGCATGGATTTAAATGGGATTATAATTGAGGATCTAGTAATTATTTCTACAAAATTCCGCTAATGTCGATATTGGATGTGATAAAGATCTGAGTGTTATACAGAAAGAATTAAAATTGTGTTTTAAATGAAATCTAATTTTGTATTAATAGCAGCGCGTACAAATCAGTTCCCATTATATATAATGGATTATTATGTTAATAATATTTGTCTAATATTTCTCTTCAGAAAATTCATTATGTATTGTATATAGTTAGGGTGGGAGAATGGATTAAATTGGAGACGGGGGACAGCTGAATTTAGGGAAATTACGGTTATTCCCACCTGGAAAACTGAGGAAAATTGGGGAAATAGAAATTGGTCCCAGAGGCCTGAAAATTCAGGAATTCGAACAGTAGAAGAAATCGAGTAGAAGGAACAACAGTATATATAGTGCAGTGTTACTTTCTTGTACAGTTTGTATTCAATTATCGGGTTATTATTACGTGTTTTAATTTGTTAAGGTAAGCAATGTTCTGTACTTACATTTATTTCCACAAATAATTATATTAAACATTTTCGATTGTAATTTTCACTTTATCACTTTTATAGTTTTATACCACACTCGGAAAAACAGTTTTGTTATTTCAACAAAATATTTTGTTGATTTAACCAAATTGACTAACTCAACAAAAGATTTTGTTAATTCAATAAATCATTTTGTTAACCGTAAAACAACAAAACTTTTTTCTGAGTGCATTCATTCTTGTATACGAATTGAAAAATTAAAATTACCATTACAGAATAGTTCTACTGAAAATAATGGTTCTGTAAATCAAATTTAAATTAACGCACTGTAATATATGGTTAAATATAGTTATAAAAGTGTCACTTTTATAGGCAGCGAAAGAAACCAGTTTTGTTGTTTTATGGTTAAGAACATGCTTGGTTGAGTTAATCAGATTTGATAAATCTACAAAATATTTGATTAAATCAACAAAATTGTTTTTCTGAGTGTAAGTTTTATGTATTAGTAACATTCAATTCACTGATAATATTTATTGATTTCATAAAATCTCTACGAATGACAAGTAGTTAGTTGCTGTCAAAAATATAGTTTTGCTATTCATATATTAAACCCTTAATGTTGCTGAGAAAAATAATATTTTGCTGTTATAAATTTTACCCGGGTCAAAGTTTCATATTAAAACCTATCGATTCCTATGGATTCTTACTAAATTTGAATATATATTAATAGGACGTATAGGAAACGATTTTATGATTGTATACAATTTCCTGTTAGAATATAATTTACAAAATATAGGTAGTAATTGTTATAATCTAAATAGTAAGGAGTACTATCTGTATATCAAATATTACCATGTGTGACTAACAATGCAGAAAGCTGTCCCCAAATGTAATCTATTCTTGTTTCATCATACGATTATGCTTTACATTCAGTATCACTTGAACAATATCGATAAAGTCTGTATATATACTATTACGTATTTAACTAGCAATGTTATCATAACTAATATTTTGTACGGATTACGTTGCAATACGCTATGGTACCTAGTACGATACATTAAATATACAATTGAAATACTAAAGTTATCAAATTTACTACTAAATTATCGATGGTAAAAAATATCTTAAATATTATTATAAAAATTCTTTTGAGAAACTACAAAAATACATAGGCATACAAATGATGTATAGGTATTTTCAACTTAAAATACCACACAAAAAAGGAATATGGTTCTAGGTAGCATATTTCTACGTGGAAGGTGTAGTATTTTTTTATGAAAATAACTCATTCAATTCTTCATTACATTTATAATGTTTTTATACTAGTTTGAAGTCTTTCGAATAATTTGACAAGGTGTCAACACTGAAATTTTAATTTTATTATCCACGTGGTAAATAAAATTAAAATTTCAGTGTTGACACCTTGTCAAATTATTTGAAAGACTTCAAACTAGTATAAAAACATTATAAATATAATGAAGAATTGAATGAGTTATTTTCATAAAAAAAATATTAACTCATATTCACATAATTAAAGAAAAAGCGGTTTTCAGCGGGAATTTGGAAATTTGAACTTCAATATGGTCGGCTTAAATAATTAAATCCTTGGCAGCAATTGTTTGGAATTACGTTCTCTGAAATACTACGAATTACTCTGTAAATTTTGATTTGCATAATTTACAAAAAAATTCATTTTTTTAATCCATTACCAAATTCTGATTTTTGATTAAAAAAACGAAATCTTAATGCGGAAATTCGCATAAAAAGATAAAAATGTATTTTTAATAAAACCAAAATTAAAAATATTTTTATTAGTTAAACATTAATACAAATTACAACAAATTTCATTGTATCATTTTTTGACGCGCCAAATCAAAATAATGCCTGAATATAAAATAATTTCAAAATTTGTATGCATTGCACAGCATGCACAATCTATTTATTAATATCGATTTTTTGTTATTGATAAATGCACTCATGTAATGCGTGACACGGGGCGTCATAGCTTTTGCGCTGCAAGTTTTGCGCGTCATTGACTTATATACAGTGTCACTGTAAATAGTGTATGAGCGTTGCGTCGTGGTTAAACTAGACGCGCTTCGCCTTACATAATTTAAATTATCGTGCTAACTTAAATCACGTGCCATAATCGAAACATCAATACAATACTCTGCAATTTATTTAGTCGATGCAAGGGTCATATCGACACTTATGTGTTTTTATATTTTTACGACAATTAATATACATAACAAAATCTATTATATTAAGAAAAATTGATTATAGTCCAGTAAACGATTGATAACGATTGAAAACAATCAGGAATCGCATTTAATATGACAATTACGTGCAATTTAAAAATAATTAAACAATTTAAAAATCATTTCAATTATTTATAATATTAATTTAAATGGATTTATTGGTATGTAGTAACGAATAATGTGAAAATCAAATTGATTTCATATATTTATGATAACGAATCTAACCTTAAATCACTTTAATACACTACAATACGTTTCTAGGGCATGGATAATTGCTATCTTTGTCATGTCGATCTTGTCCAGAATAGTCTTCTAATCAAGGTTTCACTGCATATAGTTTGTGGTAAATTGCAGAGTAACAGCACCTATCGCTTCCAATTCTTTACAAGTATTACCAAAGTCAATTTTCATGAATGTATGCAAAGCGCAGGTAAACATACAAGATCTCACTTTAATCAATTTACTTTGAAATGTATTACAGCTGACTTGATTAAGGTTACTTTATTCTGTAGTTTGACCTAGAGTTTGTTTCTGGCAAACGTTCTAGACTAAAAGTTTACGTATACTTATGGAATTATTACATGTTTAATTTGATTTCTACATTGTACAAATTGTCCTTACATATTCTTGTTAATTCTGACGCTTTTTGCATCTTTGTATTTAGCTAAACAATTATTTCAGACGTGTCGTATAATATGTAACGTATGATGTTTTGGTATAAAGAGGTATATTCCTTGTGGTCAGATAGATATTCTTGGTTTAATCTAGAGTATGTTAAATAATTGACTATACTGTAATTCATAAGTCACAGTTTCATATTAAGTTACAAAAACTATATAAATGTAAGTTGAATATTGTTGGTAATATTACAAGGTTGTCACTATAAAATTAATAATGAAGTACCAATATATAACAATTATATAATATTAATTGATTTTTAAATAAAACAAAAACAGAAAGTACCACCGTGCGTATATGCGATTCATATAGTTCAAATGTGACATTGGTGATTTTGCCAAGTGTCACCAATCATGCTGAATTTGGCCAGTCAAGTACAATACTCTGCATAACTTGTATTATTGCCAAAATTAGAATATTTATTATTCTGGTGATAATAAATCAGTAATAACAGTTATCTTGTATGTCTAGATTTAATAAGTAACAATAATGTATTTAAAATTTCTGACATGAAAGACGTTGTAAATGTGACCAAGACAAACTTACTAGAATAAGGAATAAGTTTTTGCAAGTTTATTTTATTTAAATAATTGCTGACATAATGTGTCTATTAACCGGTCTAATGTAGTTTAGATTAGTATCTTTATACTGCTTTTTCAAAGTTAATTCAGAAAGATAGAAGATAGAAGACCTTCAATTATATGAAAGTTTTGATGTAGTATAGTCACAGTTTAAGAATATTGCAGTAGAATAAGATTTAAGAAAACCTTGAAGGATGCAAATCTAAAATTTAATGTCTCAATAAAAAAAACTCAATGTTAAAACTTAATGGAAACAATACAACTAATATTAGTTGAATAGTTTCCCTTTATTTAGACACATTGAAATCTTGAATTTGTGTTGATTACATTGAATTTTTGAGATTTTATGGAATTTCATTTAATGGAGTCTTTTATACTAAATCAAATAAAGCAGGTTAAGGATTCTGGGGCTATTTAGACGCAGTTTTAGATTTGTATATCTGCCAAATAATGGTCTTAATAGACAGGGCATTAATTAATTTTAATGCATATTTGTTTCAAAATCCAATGAAATATATAGTTTCCATCTTAAATTAAAATTTTAAAGGAAAACTTTTTTTATTTATAGAGCAGCATCTACCCTTTATAAAAGACAATATCTGAAGAAATCTCTCTTTGAAAAAATTGTGTAGGCCACATTCAATACCAATATGAATGTTTGTAATTCTACTTTTTATTTTCGTACGCTTTGGTATTGTCTTCTATAAAAGTTTGATTTGCGTTTACAATAATAATGAATACAATTAGTCGAATATTATTAATTCATGTATCAAATTCATTGTTCTCTTAGGTTCAATGAATTTAATTTTGTTTCAATTTTTAATTGAAAATTGTTTAATTAATTTTTTGTTATGATTTTAACTTCGTCTATTATTGGAATTGAGAATAAAATGTAAAGAAAACAATAAATTATATATTAATACAGAATTTTTAAATTTTCTTATAAGTTCTAAAAATGGCCGCAGTTAAATTCCTAATAAATTTTAAAACAATTTTATTTCTCTTAGTAATGTTTCTCTAAAACAAAGAATATAAATGAGTCATTCGAGGTGAAATATAAAAATAAGTTATGTCTAATTATCTGTTGCAAATAATCTTTTTATTACAAATTACAGGCAGTTGAAAATGACAAAAGCCAACGGCTTGCAATGTCTGATAAAAGTAGTGATAAGTCTGCTTCTGATCATTGTACATATATCAGGTTTGAATTTTTTTACAAATTGTTGATTCATTCGCAGAGAAAAGGTCAATTTTTCAAATGCCTGTAATTTCGAACAAAATTTGAAATTAAAATCATTCAACGTAACATATCTTTATATCAAAACACACCTTTTTGCACCTTTTGGCCAACTTCAGTGAAAATGGGTTAGATGATTTGCAATTTATTAAAAAATATTGGTTGACTTGACACGAAATGACTCAAACGATTTATGCTTGAATTAAGAAAGTATTAATTTAAATGAAAATTAAGACACAATTGCTATAACATTTTCAAAATTAAACTTTAACTTGATTTGATTTAATTAGATTCAAATAACCATTTCTAAAAGTGTAATTAATATATCAAATTACAAAATGTATTGATTATTGTTTCAATAAGAAATGTTGAATCTGATTTAAAATAAAACGTTAATCTCGACCCTTTCCCAAAGTTTATAATAATAATTCACTATTGCCATTACTGCTGTAATCCTGCTTCATATTGAAATCTCATTACTGCAAGGTAGTGGACCATTTTGAATAGATATTTGAGTACAAGATACTATAAATGATGAAAACAAAATTTATATTTTTATTTATCTGGAGATTGACATTGAATGTTTTATTTTTGCAGATTAATAGACTGGGGGCCGCCATGATGAACAGTTCAGCCACTACGCGGAGAGTCAAAGATGTCACATCAAATTCATCAAACGGGACCCAGTCTGGTTCAATCAAAGACTCAAATTCAAAAAATTTTAATAGTAAATCCAAATCGACGAAACAGCGAAATAAAGACTTGGACATAAATCCGGACGATTTAACGTTATGGCAGCATCCTATTATTACGTTAAAGTATTGTCTACAAGAATTGCTCATGAATTGCCTTAGTTTAGCAAGAAGAGTCTTACGATATAAGCTAGCCGTATTAAGTACGGTATTAATTATTGTGCTATTTTTTGTATCAGGCAGAGTCTCCGGACCACAACAACAGGTCATTATTGATTATTTATATTATTATAATTCCTGATTTTTATAACTTTTGTTTTTGATTTTCATTTGATTTTCACTATAAATATAAAATGTTTATTCATAATGTGTAAAAAATATACATATGAATAATTCTTTGACTGTCCGACAAATGTTGAAAAGTTAATTTATTATGTAATAATACTTTATATATACATCTTTTTAATTTTTAACAATGAATATTGAAAATCTGTCTATGTAAATAAAATATAGTTTGAGGTAGCATAGTTTATTAATTGATTACATTTTGTATTATCACACAAAGAAATATTATGAATTAAAAATAACGTAACAATTTTGAAAACATTTAATATATTAGTTTTACAAATTACAGGAGGAATACGTTAAAGACGACAAGTCCAATTTTGTATTGAGAAATACTAATCATAGATAGTATCTTTAAACAGTTTTATTGTCTTAGAGTGGTCTTTTGATCAGTTCACTTGTGATCAGATAATTCCGATAAAATAATATCGATTTCATAAAGAAAGAAACAAACCGTATATCTATACTATCTAATGAAATAGCAACACTAAAATACAATTCATGTTACTTTGGTAGTACTTAATATAATAGATTAACTTTTTATACATTGATCGGTTTGATGAAGAATTTTGTAAAAACTAATAACCTAAATACGTAGAATATATAAACATTAACCAATATCGATGACAAAGATCGTATAAATGAAATATTATTTATATATTCCGTGTTCACATTTAATTGTATCTTCTCATGGTAATCTACCAGATTAAACGTGGCTTTACATATTAACGTATACACTTTGCACTTTTCCTAATTTACTAATTAAAAAGTTATATTATACATACGTTTTTACTCAATGAGACCAAATCTAATAATATATTTATAAATTATTGGTCTTCTTAATTATTATGCTGTTTAATAATTATTGGGTATTTCTAACAATTAATAAAATTCGTTTTAAAATAACTAAAATTAATTTTGCGAATAACCGTTTACGTAAGAAGATTTGCTCATAATGTGTAATTATAATCAAATCACATACAAAGTTTTAATTAACTCGTGATACATCCAAAAAAAAGTTAGTAAAATTGAATGCGAACAGTAATAACAAAGGACGTGCAATGTAACTTCATATCTCGTGTATATAATTCCAGCGTTTGGTACTGTAATTTTGCATGCTGCTTTTTTGAGCGTTATTAACTATTAAGTAAGCAAACAATATCAACTCCCATAATGGCTTACATTTTAATCTCACTAAATAGACCTGATTAAAATGAGCCTGGCCATCTGAGCCTGGCCATCAATCATTTTTAATTAAATAAATTTAAGATAAGATTAGTATTTTTAATAATTTGCATCTATGGTTTTATACATTCAAAATATATGACTGTATTTTCTTTTGTGTGTTTCAGATATTCGTAAACTGGGAAAAAAAATTAATATGGTGGTTATACTGGGTGGGGTTAGGAGTTCTGTCGAGTGTAGGCTTTGGCTCGGGTTTGCACACTTTTGTGTTATACCTTGGGCCGCACATAGTAACCGTTACGATGGCAGCTTACGAGTGCGGAGGGCTCAATTTTCCAGAGCCACCTTATCCGGACAAGATCGTTTGTCCCGAGGCAGTTGACCCTGTATGGACAGTAGGTATTTTGAATATAATGCGAAAAGTGCGCGTAGAAGCGATGCTGTGGGGCGCTGGCACTGCTCTAGGAGAATTACCCCCATATTTTATGGCCAGAGCCGCACGTACCAGTGCGCAAAATAATAAGAGTCAAGAATCGGAAGACCTTAAAGAATTGGAGGCACTGGAAGCCCTCGAAAATGGCGAAAATATTCCATTCGTCATGAGATGCAAGCTGAGGATGAAGCACCTTGTTGAAAAGGCAGGATTTTGGGGCATTCTTGCTTGCGCATCAGTAAGTATCCGTCGTACGTTTTTAAATATTATTTGTGCTGTGTGCTAAAAATTAGAGTTATCTAGTGAATAAAAAAATTTACATTAGTTAAGGTGATTCGGCGGTTAAGGTTAAGGCGATTGAATTACACACAAATTTGTACAGTCAAAGTACATGCATGAATGTACTTATAAAGTAATTTGGTAATGAAATGTACACACAAATTTTACACATTAAAATTTACGTCATTAAAATTGACGTGAATCCAAGCACCGCGATACATCATGCAGGGTATTGAAATAATTAAGTATTATTTACTCACGAAATTGCCTCTATAAGCAGTTGAATCATGTAGGTTCACTTTCATCACGCCTGAAATGACATTAAATTGTTAATAATATTGTTTTGCTGACACGCGTTTTGCAAACATGATTGTTGACGCGAACACGGCACGAATGATAATGTCGAGCAGAATTTAGCAAAATAACAGTGCACAACGCTCGTACAGATGGCGCTCATGACTGATTTCAAGTTATATTCCAGCATAATTCATTAGTTGTTGTTAGAATATAAAAATAAAACATGTTAAGCATATGAATTAAGGTAGCTGCAATTATTAACAACCTTATTACTTGATTTTGGCACAGTTTATACGGATGTCGATAATGCCATTTGCGATATTACCACATTTGTAGATTTGTATATTATCAACACTACTTGAGTTGCGAATCGATTGACAAATCACCTTAAGTTATAATTTAATGTGAAAAACATGCAATATTACGTCTCAAAAAGTTATAAATTTTA
Organism: Archaeoteleia sp. ZL-2020; assembly: GCA_022817725.1. NCBI lineage: Eukaryota > Metazoa > Arthropoda > Insecta > Hymenoptera > Scelionidae > Archaeoteleia > Archaeoteleia sp. ZL-2020. The sequence continues at coordinate 2,995 of JABFOW010000158.1, read as the reverse complement.
TAAAATAGATTTAATAAATTAGTATACAAAGTCATTTTAAACATATTGTATTGTTTACTTTAAGATGGTGAAATAAAATTAAGAATATAATTATATATTATAGTACAATAAATACATATGTTATAACATACATTTTTTTATAAATAAAATTTGGATTAATAATTTGAAAATTTAGATTTAAGGTTTAAATAATTTAAAAAAATATAAATGAAAATATTGTGAAAATAAAAATGGCACTGTTATTGAATCACTTACTTTCAAATAATAATTTCATTTTTGTTTTCAGATTCCAAACCCTTTGTTTGACCTTGCTGGTTTGACTTGTGGACATTACCTCATTCCATTTTGGACATTTTTCGGAGCGACGCTTATCGGGAAAGCGGTCATTAAAATGCATATACAAAAATTGGCTGTAATAATAGCGGTTAACGAAGAATTGCTTGACAAAGCAATCAGTTTATTGTCGTTCGTACCGTATGTCGGTTCAAAGTTTCAGGAACCGTTAAAACGATATTTAGTGCAACAAAAACAAAAGTTGCACAGCGAATCGTCGGCGGTAAGTAAAATATTTAAATTATAATTTAATGAATACATACGTGAATCATAATTTAAACATAAAATCATTTTTAGGATGGACCAACGGTGATTGCGCGGTTTTTCAACATATTTGTGATGATAATGGTGGGTTACTTCTTAATAACATTGATTCACGCGTTGGCGCGTAATCATCACCGCAGACGCACAAAATGTGCGACCGACTGAATAACGGTGTTTACTAGTTCAATCAATTGTCTCGAAGCCAAACGTGCGAGTTGAGAGGAGAGCGAAGAGTAAATCCGCTATGAAGAAAAGAGAGAGAGAGAGAAGAATACGAACGATTCTGAAAAGCGCAAATATACTTGACGATTATTCCTTACTTTTGTCAATAAAACTAAAGGCCGTGTGAATGCGTGAAAACCGAACCTAAGATAGATGTAAAGTGCTTTCATTTAATTTGAGATTGGGTTGTTGTCTCTTCTTTTCTCTAGACTTCGATATATGCGTGTTTTGCTGATTGTTTCCCCGTTTTATTCTTCAACGTGTACAATCAATGAAGGAGAATGATGTTTCTTCGAGTACCGCGCCATAATTAAGTACATTCCATCAAAAAGAATCAATCGTTAAAATTCCTGTTATACTGACGACGATATATGTATATTTCTCGAGTACAGCGAATAAAATTACAGTCCTTTATATGTGAATGTAAAAAAATAAATCAGCAGACGTGTTCCTTGTCATTTTTTCTACAATATGAAAATTGTTTTTCTCAAGGACTTGATGAAAAGCTACCCTACACTGCGATATGTAGTAGATTTGATACAACCTAAATAAATTACATTTACTTACTCCTAGCGATTTAATTGAGAATATATTCGAAACATCGAAGCCTTACACATTTTTAGCATCAATTTAAATTAAGTTAATAATGTACAAATCATACATTTTAGGAATATTGTTTTAAAATGTTATTTTCTTGTTCAAGTAATTTTTTGAGCATTAAATGCAAAGATGAATAAATGTTTTATATGTTATTGTATGTTTAGTCTTATTTTTATATTATGTTATCTTTGAAGGTTTTTTTAGTGGATTTTTTTAGTGCATTTTCAAGACAGCACATCCTGTAAGGCAGCCTGTTGTGAGATCTGATTTATACGTCTTTACATTTAATATGTTATATAAAATGGAGAATTTGGATTGAATTGTCCAAAATATATACAAATTAGTTCTAAATTCTCACAATTAATATTTTTAATTCATTATTATTATTTGCGTGAGAAATTATAGAAACATTACTTACTATAATAAGTAATTTGTTATTGCCTTAGTACTTACTTTGTCTTACATTCTAGGATGTACACATTCAAAGTCCCACAAATTATCTTAAAAATTTATCAACTTATAGCATATGTATTGCACATTTAAAAGGACATTATGTACTTAAAAATATACCTCGCCAAATAAATTAATAATTATTGAAGATATTAATAATTTAAATATATTTAAAATAATATATTTAAACTTAAAATATATATAAAATTTTTGAAATAAAATTACATATTAAGCAAATTACTTCTTATACATCTTAAAAAGAGTTAATAATGTTTAAATGCTCAAGAAAAACATGAATTTTTTTAATATGAAAAAGCATGAAATAGTTCTATTTTTGAAAACAAAATTTAAAAGTTTAGTAAAGAATTTCTTATAAACATGAAAACTTTACTGTGTGTAAATTCCTTTTGTACACAATAACGTTATTATTTACTATATTACAAATTTTAATTACGTTTTTACAGTTGTTTATAACGTGACTTTTTCATAGAATAAGATATATTTTAGAATGTTTTGGTTTAAAACATTAAATGGTTACAAATTAAAAAGAAATGCAACAAAAAGTGATTTCATACTCCTTATATAAATAAACGAAGATTTTGAATTTTAATACTATTATTGTTATTGAAATTAAAAATGCTGTATCACTGGCCAGGATTTTACTTTTTTCATTAACAAGGTTCAATTGTAGTTATTATTAAGATAAACCGTTTAAATTATAAATTGATTAGCATCAGTTTAAATTTTCGCATATAGTTGACGTCTTTATATACCTTACAATTTTTAATGGAAATGGAATAGCCTGGTACCCGGCTAATGATACATTCATATGCAGTGAAATGAAACAATTTAATTGAAAAAAAATGTTTGCTTAGTAAAACAGTTAAGAAATTACACACGGTTATCATTTTTGTACATAATGTATGTATAATATTAAGCATTTTTTATTGCTCAGCATTTTACGTGAGACTTTGATACAGGGTAGAAAATAATAAATACATATTATGCAAGGTAGAAGTTCCTCGAACGTCCAATGAAGTATTAATAACAGAATTATAAATACATTAACGAATATCAATAATTGCCTATAACCTTGAAAAATTGTCTACTGGTATAAGATCGTATT
>JABFOW010000157.1:0-14499 GCA_022817725.1 Archaeoteleia sp. ZL-2020 | reverse complement strand
CTGATGTACTAAATTAAACCTGTAGATGAACGTCGTGTCTTTGTTCTCACGCATGGCATATAGCGCTGAAATATTAAGTACACCACCGATTAGGCCATCTTATTCAGAAAATATATATTATCTCTCTTCAATAATTGCAATGCAATAAGGGTAGCCATTAAAAATTAACGGGCATCAGTTAATTATTAATTTTTAAAAATTGGAAAATTATGAAAATCTTATAACTTATAACAGTCCCGATGAGATTCTTATGAAAAGTAAAACTGCAATATCGGTAAATACGACATTAAAAATACGGAAAACAAATGATTTTGTTTTGGAATTTACTCTCTTATCACGATAAAAAGACCATATTAATGTCTTATAGTTGCAGTTAGAAACAGCCCGATTGTAAAATCCTAGGTAGGAATCCCTGTAGGAATCCCACATGGGAATCCCATTGGGAAGCCCATTGAATTTCCCATCGGCATTTGGCTTGGGGAAATCCTCCCATGGGAAATCCTCCCATGCGAACGCAAACCCATGGGAAAGCAAACCCATGGGAAGAATTTCCCATGGGAGGATTTCCCCAAGCCAAATGCCGATGGGAAATTCTTCCCATGGGAATGCAAACCCACGGGAAATTTTTTAACGGGAATGCGAACCCATGGGAAACTTTTCCCATGGGAAATTTTTCAAAGGAAACGGCAATCCATGGGAATGCAAGCCCATGGGAAGAATTTCCCATGGGAGGATTTCCCCAAGCCAAATGCCGATGGGAAATTCTTCCTATGGGAATGCAAACCCACGGGAAATTTTTTAACGGGAATGCGAACCCATGGGAAACTTTTCCCATGGGAAATTTTTCAAAGGAAACGGCAATCCATGGGAATGCAAGCCCATGGGAAACTTTTAAACAGAAATGGAAACCCATAGGAGTTTTTTTAACGCGAATGAAAACCCGTGGGAAATATTTACATGCAATTGAAGCCCGTGGAGCATGCTTCCATGGAAATGGAAAAATACATTTATAATTTCAATATATGACCTAAAGATATACGATATCGGAAAAATATATGGCAAATATATCTCATACGTGAATAATTTTCATTACATCCTACTAAAATAAGTAATAGTCACCATGTTCAATTCTTGTAAAATTCTACAAAAAATTTTAAGACAGGGTTGTCAATGAGCCAGGAAAAATAAGTCAGGGTATAATATTTAATTACCACACTACCACCTTTATTTGTGAAATCGAATGTGGTTACACGGTCTTCATACCGAACTTTAAGGGTAGAAGAACTAGACTACTGCTGCAGAAGAACAAGAAAGACAAAGCGAGAGTTGGTAACGGATTAAAGGTGCGTTTTTTAATTTACTGGATCCAGTACGATTTTACAACTTCCGATTGGTTCAAATGCACGTTCTTCGGTGATTAGGCTGTAAATTGTGGTAGAAGGGGTTACTGTGATCGCCTCACCTCGACCTCTCATCGGGAGTAGAGGCACTCGCAGTAACCCCCTCTACCACCGTTTCTAACCTAACCACTGAAAAATGTGCGTTTGAACCAATCAGAGAACTTAATTTCGTACTGGATCCAGTAAATTAAAGAACGTGCCCTAAGTGAATATAATCACCCCGTTAATTTGGCCAAATAATTACAAATAGCAAAATACATATATTATAAGTTTACCTTAAACTATTCAGTGAATAAGAATTGAAATTTATGTATGCTTTGTAAATAGCGAGACAAAAATACGAAATCTTAAAAACAGTACCTGTAACAATGGTAATTAAACTTAAAATTAAGAAAATAAACTTAAAATCTAATTAATATCGCACAATACTTCCATTACAATGCATCATTCATCTTATGCATCGTACATTCCTTTTTTGTTTTGTTTCTGAAGATCGTTAATGAATTCTGTTAAGAAATGACCATGCTTTTTAATGGTTTGTTCCAATTGTCGCCCACTGTATCCTTTCTTTGTAAGTCTTTCTCGGTATCGAACTGAAAAATAAATAATCACAATAAAAAATCATAATATGTGTTTTCGATTTTCATTTTACAAGACTAGGATCGGTTGTTTGTTTATTGAGCATTGTGCCAACAATAGGTAATACTAATTAACGTTGTTCAAGTGCGGAAATAGGGATAAAATAGGATAATACATTAAACGAAAGTACTGATCCTATAATAAGGCCGACCATACTCATTATACTATATGGTTTGTGCCAGTTTGTATGCAAGAATGTTACACAGCCAATAAATGATCCCCTTAAATAAATATTATTTTTGCTTAAGAATCATATTGAATGAGTGAATGATTGAGTGAATGAATGAATGAGTGAATGAGTGAATAAGTGAATGAACGAATGAATGAATGAATAAATGAACGAATGAACGAATAACTGAATGAACGAATAATTGAATGAACGAATGCATGCATGAATAAATGAAGGAATAAAGGGATAAAGAAACGAATGAATAAACGAATGAACGAATGAACGAATGAACGAATGAACGAATGAACGAATGAACGAATGAACGAATGCATGACCCAATTATAATAGGTTAATGACTCAATAGGTTAATTACCAATTATTCTATTAATTTATAAACAATATGAGTGAAAGGAAATAATAGCATTTCGCGTGAATTTGATTCAACAGATATTTTTGTTATAGAAAAATATTGTATGTTGAATAATAATTAATGGAATGCCGTATAACCATAATAGCCCTATTAAACCGATTCTCAATAGCAATGTGCAAGTATGGTTTTTAAGAGCATGTGGAACATGTGCTGTTTTACCGACAGCGTAACGGAACACTACTTTTCTAATTACATTTGTATTAATTCCCAGAATGAATAAATTTTTGGTTCAATGAAAGTATATTTATCGTAAAATCGTAGAACCGTTGCAAAAACAGTGTTGAAAAGTTCCGCCAACTTTTGGAAAATCAATGTGAAAATGTGCAACAACTGAACGAATATCGCGTAGCATCGGCTTGTATGTACTTCATAATTACCTTTCAATACTTCGTGTCGTTTAGGTGTCAGAATCTTTCTGGGACTTCTCTCGGGTATTAATTTTTTTGCCTTATCGGTTAGGCTCCGATTCATCAAAGTTCTTGACCCCCAGATGGCCAGTGCAAGGTGTTTTACAAATAGTGAATCACTTTTTGTTTTCAGTAAGTCCCATGATCCCTTTGGTATATATATACCGTCTCCAATGTGTATCTACAAATCGTAAATTAATTGATAATAATTGTTACGAAGTCAAATTTTTCATTACAAGTCTTGTTTGCTTTACGAAATAGTCGGAATAGTGAACATAAATAGAGGAATGCCAGTTTTTTAAGTGGACCCTAATTAAACATTCCTACATATTCTCATCAAATAAATTGATAGGAATTTATACGATTTGTGAATACGAAATTTCCTATCTGCCATGTTAAATAAATAGGAAATAATAAGAAACTGCTTTTGAATAGGAAATTTCTTGCACTCATCGAATCATTTCTATTAATTCTTATTAATTCCTATCAATTCCTATCCAAATTTGATAGGAATTCGTACAAATCGTTATGTTTTAATAGGAAATTTTAAGCAGGGGAATGTACAAATTTTCAATTTTGGAATTTGTTTTTACAGCTCTGAATGTATTATTAACATATTCCGTAAACATTTTTACAGCTTGCCAATCTATATCTCTAATCACACATATCCAGGGGGTTGACACGGCCCATATGACCAATGCTAAAATTTTGTCTAACTTTTGTCCTGATACGAAATAAAGGCACCAGGTGTGCTAGTTCTATATTAGGCTCGTTAGGCTGGCTGAATTCCAATACGGCGACTATTCTTCAAACATTTGAAAATGTTATCATGGAAACGATGTTAACAAAGTCAGCTTTGAATATGCCAGCCAAGTGCAAACTTTAAACTTTAAAATTATAATATTTTAAAATTGCATATTTAACTATATAGATATTTTAAACTATGTAAAATGTAATATATGAACATTGTAAAGTAAATTTGTTTTGTGTGATGATTGTGAACATAAGAGGAGAATTATATTAGTAATTGTCTCCTATTAGTTACATATGTCGTGTAAACGGAAGGCTCCAGGTTCAAACCCTGGTCGGGGCATGGTGAATTTTTTTAATAGAATGTCATTGTTTCTGATTAATTAATATTTATCATTTGAAAATTATTCAATTTAGAAATTTTTCAAATTTTCGCGGTATGCAAACTAGCATGCGCAATTCTGGCTTACGTTTCTGCCATATAAATGAAAAAAAAAATTTATATATAATTTAATTTAACTTCGTTTCACTTGTCTCAAAGACCAATTTAACATATATAAGAGGAGAAAAGTATTATTTTGTTATAATTTGTATCATGACACTATTTTATATCATTTATTTACATTCTATATTGATAAAGGAAATTTATAATATCAATACATTTTATAATTACAATATAACTCATAAGTAAATAGATTTTGCAATATCTGAATTGCAGGTTATGTGTAGGTATATTTTAAAAGCACATAATTGTTATTATTTTAATGGTTTATTATAATAAACAAATGTGTAGGAGTACCTCATATTGACTGTATGAAAATAATTTTAAAGGAAACTGTTCAACGTTATTTTCTTTCGCATCGCATGCAGTAAGTCAGTATTTAGAATCGTTTGACAAGAGCAGAGTAACTATCATTTAACAGAAAGAGAAAAACAATCGTTATGTTTCATGTCTCTCTCTTTTCTCAGCCTAAAGTACCACCAGCGCTCGTAGTGGATTAATTCAGAACAAGGACATTTTTTAGACACATAAATGAGCTCGTGTCATGCCCCTGCACATATCTGACGTGTCTGTAAATTTTTTATATACGAAATCTGATATTTACATGAATTCATTCACATTCCTAAATATATGATTCAATATGGCATTCGTAGGAATATTCCTACACATTTCTCATTACGTGCAAAATTGTAATTACTTACTTGATTGTCACGAATTTCGTACAACGGAGGAATACTTTCAGCATTAAAATTTTCATTCCTTTCAGAGTCGTCATTATCTGTCAATTTCTCTTTTGCAACAGCACCATTATCATCGACCGTAACGACATCTACATTCTCGTCCGATGTTGGGACTTGCGCTCCTAACGATGAGGCTTCTGAAATTGATCCTTGCGACGATGAGGCATTTGACGTTGACGCAACATCTTGCGGAGCGTGTTTAATAAGCTCGATATTTGTTACAACTTCTTTAGTGTACTTTATTTCAGAGATATTTTGAATATCCCGTAGAGGAGTATCTTGCTTATTTTTTCCTTTTATAACATCTTGCAAAAATGCCTTTTTCTTTTCAATAATTTCTCTTGCTTTCATCTCCTTCGCTTTTTTTATTGTCGACAATTTATTTGACGACTTCGTAGATTTTGTATTCTATCGAAACATTGAATAGTACAATCTTTAATCGGCACTTTGCAGTAATGGTGTAAGTTTGGTTACATTAACGATGTATACAGTACGTGCTATAACTTTGACATTACATCGTTCTACCATGTTTTTTCGTACATGCAATTTCATACTGTTTATTTTTTATGGGGGCTACATAAGTGCCAAATATGTATCTTTTTTACTGGGGTCATTACCATATGGGTAATACCTTTTTTACTGGGGTTATTATTAATATGTATTAATGCTCTCAATTAATATTTAAAATGAGATAGACCTAATAGTTGAAACGATTAAGGTGATTTGTCAGTCGTCGGAAACGCTTGCAGAACGCCGGTCGACCTAACGCATTTTTGACGAAAACGAATTACACAAAAAAATTTTCCAGTCAAAGTACATGCACGAATAATATACTTATTAAGGAAATTTGGTAATGAAATTTAGACAAAAATTTTACACATTAAAATTTACGTCATTAAATTTACGTCAAAAAATTCAATTTACATGAATCCGGTCATCATGCACGGTATTGAAATAATTAAGTATTATTTACTCACGAAATCGCCTCTATAAGAAGTTGAATAATATAGGTTCACTCTCATCACGCTCGAAATGACATTAAATTGTTAACAACATTGTTTTGCTGACCCGCGTTTTTCAAACATGATTTTTGACGACAAGGTGCCAGAATTGATATCGTAGAGATGAATTCAGCCAAATGACAGTACACCGCGCTCGTACAGATGGCGCTCATGACTGATTTCAAGTTATATTCCAGCATAATTCATTTGTTTTTGTTATCATATAATAATAAAACATGTTAAGGATATAAATTGAGGTAGCTGCAATTATTAACAACTTTATTACTTTATTTTGACTGAGTCTATACGAATGTTGATAATGCCATTTGTGATATTACTACATTTGTAAATTTCTATATTATCGACACTACTTGAGTTGCGAATCGAGTGACAAATCAACTTAACATTTATTCGAAGTTTATCTTACGAAAATAACAGTAAATAACATTACTATCTGCATGAAATAGATATTATTTAATGGTTTATTTCGTGTTACGTAATAAAATATTACACTGAAAAAATGTGAATTCGTATGTCACGTAACATCATTAAAATCAATTGAAGGAATATTTTTGCTGAAGCATATATATTTCATTTAACATTTCAAATTATTCATAAGCAGTTATTATTCGGCAACATAACATTGGGTTTAATGTCTAACGAGATATTAAACTAAGAGACATTAAAACTCATTGGCTCAATTAAAAACAATTGGAAAACAGTCTTTGGGAATGATCGCTGCTCAAATCGCTCATCACCATGTGGTAAACGTTAATAATTGTTGATGCATTTTAATCGACTTTTGTTTACTGGGTACGGACCGTGTTATATGTAATAATTTCTGATTAATAAAACTATTTCTGCGAGTATATGCTACAAATTGTGTTGATATAGCAGGACTTTCAGCACGCGAGAACACTATCGAACAAAAACATAAAACAATGCCAAAGTACAGAACCACAATAGAACAGATTCTACATGTTCGTGTATGTAGACGAAAGTGTTTCAATTTCTGGAAATTCGGAAACGTTTGTTCAACTACTCTGAGCTTCAAAATTGTTTTCTGTTCGTTTGACAGTGTTCCTTTAAATTGAAAATATTGGATCCACAGCATTTATATTATATACTCGCAAAAATATTTATATCACATTACACATAAATGCGATTACGATTGTTTAAATAAATGTAATACAACATACCACAATAGCCGATTTCTCGTTTAATGGGCCGTTCCTAGAACGTCTTTGTTTCAACGAAGGAAATTTTAATCGGCCACCTTCTTCTACCTTTTCCATAACAGCATTTTCGTTTGCTACCAACAGATAAGTCAATGAAATTATTTTTAAGATGCACAAAATGAGAATGAAATTTACCGATAACGAACATCTCCCCGAAAATTAGTTTCAAATTGGAAATATTCCCAACTTTTGTAACACAACGATAATTAAAATATTTTTTTTATTTAAAAAACAAATAATATTGGATAGGGCACTGGTAAATCTCGAGACCGTCCGGTGTATTGCTTACATCCTAGTAACAGTATGTTGGCCTTGAAAAATTTTTCATCATCAATGTCAAAATCATGGATGTCGTATAGCTCATATTGATTGAAGTCGTTGTCATCAAAAGGATTAAACTTTTTTATGTCATCGACACACACCGTCTTCATTTTTCTTGTTGTCACGAAACGCACGTATGCGTATCTTGGCCGCATGATGACTTATCTATACATGAAAGACATTTTATTGCTGATGTTGCATTGATTACCTATTATACATTTATCTTTATTTTCAATTTAAAACGTGCAGAAAAATTGTAATGCATATATATATATATATATATATAATTTATTATTTTATTACTTTATTTCCATTTTTTATTATTCTACATTTAATTCTAAAATGTGCTTTGAAATTAATAAGTAATTTAAGTCATAATTTGTAGTACATATTAAAAATGAACCGAATTGTAACATTTAATGGGTCTTAAATAGACCACCAATATTACTAACTTCCTACTTGTACCCCCTCCACGTTATTATAGTTCATTTTTTCTATGTGCGCGATAGAGAGCGTTGTTTCTAACGTGTGAGTTTCAAGACTCTGGTCTAAACCCAGCAGCACTGAAACTAGCGTACAGTTCGCGGCTATCGGTTAGAGCCATAATATATCAACTCAACTCATAGTTTTGACGGGTCACGTGTATTGAAATTGGTATAACTTTAAATCTTTTGAGACGTTAAGATGAATAGACCGAGGAGATACAGAGAATATCTCGATGGCGATGTATTCGACGAGAATGTTCCTCTACGAACTGCCGGAAGGTTGCAGTCATGCGAAAATTCTAATGACATGGTAAGTGATACATTGATGATTAACCATTTCCAATATGTACTGAAAAATCATGTTATTTAAACAGTTAATAAAATCTGTCAAATTTCTGTCAATTTTTTTTTTATTATGTTTTATTAAAATTATTTCTATCAAATATTTTAAATTTGTAAATATTAAATTAACACTTAAAGTCACATTTATACATTTCAGAATTGTTGTTGAACTTCAGAGACAGCAAATTAATCAGTACCTGTATCAATATTTTTCTGTCCCCCAATTAGTCTTTTCATGTTCACTGACTCATTGTATTTTTTAAATAATTGTGTAACCAGTTCAATTTCAAGAATTAATATTTTCAACAGTAGCTTTTTTTACATGTTTTAGAAATATGATTATAATATTTTATGCTATAAGGGAACGAAAGCGTTTTCAATATTACATTACTCTGAATATATTATGCACATATGAATTTAATTACAATTCTAATGAACTCTATTGAACACATTGCAGGACCTAGTGTGTGACGACAATGGTTCACCTGATACATGTCATGAACGCGAGAATGACGATGAATGCCCTTCAGCATGTAGCCCCAATATTTCGTGCAACTTTAATAATGATCATGCAATGGAAACCTCAATGACAACAGACAATGTAAGTTTTGTACTTATACAAATTTTGAATAAATAATAATACACCACAAATAATAAATAAATGGCCTCTGCAGACAGAGTTTAGAAACTCTTTGATGGTAATGAATTTACGCACATCAACAAATTAATAATGTATACAAGAAAATACATATTCCAAAATATAAAATTAATTTGAAAACAATAAATTTTAGACGTCTAGCTTACATTAATTTTCTTATTGCTTTTAGTTATAGAGAAAAAAGTGTATAAAAATATATAGAAAATTATAAGATTTACATCATTGAAATTAATAGAAATATATACATCTTTTAATACCTTTAAACGATTTGCTTTTCTATATACAAATTATTATAAAACCTTTTAACCCAATTTATAGAAATGTATAGAAAAATATTCATTTCTTAATTGCGTTTAGTTATAGAAAATACAGTGTACAAAAATATATAGAAAATTATAAGATTTCTATCATCATGATTGATAGAAATGCATAGCGCAAATAGAAATGTATACATTTTGAATATTTACGCAATATTATACGCAAACTTTCGTTTTGTTTGTCACAGTCCTACTAAATAAAGTGTATGAGGTGTTAATATACGGCCCATATAAGAAAAATGTATGCAGAATATTGATACCATATACCACTCACATATGTACGTATATGGGTCATACAGATACATATATGTTTTCGGTATGTTTCATTGTTAGTAGGGACGGAAAGATGAAGACAAATTTGAAAAATCCAGTATTATATTAGCTTCTCATAGGCCACATAAGTAAGATTGTAAATTTTATGTTCAATAAATAAGGCAATGTAATTCTAGGAGTATATTAATTGTAGTCATTCAGAATCCGCTGTAATAATTAATTGCAGTTCCCTGGTGAATTTATAGATGATGCTTATGTGTAATATAATTATGTTTCAGGATATGCATTTTGACGACTCCGATACGAACTCATCAATCAGTAGCGACGCTCGACCACTTAATGACGACAATGACGGAGACAATATCATCTCGGCTGAAATTTTTCGGTCATTGATTGACATTAGTAGAAAAAAAAACTACTCAGACGTTATCGAAGAAAACGTGCAAGTGAGCAAGGGGGATATTCTTATGATGGTGTTAAAATACGCCATACATCATCATCTAAATCAAACAGCAATAGAAAACTTATTCAATCTAATTAATTGCATATTTGTATCCCCAATATTACCCAATACACGATATTTAATAGACAAATTATTCAATGAAAAGAATGTCGTTCGTTTTCATGCCATATGTAGTGACTGCCAATCGTACATTGGCATATACAGTGAAAAAGACATCGACGTTACGTGTATTAACTGCGAAGCGACTAATAATGTCAAGGATATAAATTGCAATAATTTTTTTGTCACATTAGACACATCACACGCAATTAAGAGTTTACTGGAGAAAAATGATCGATATTACGATAATGTAATGAACGGGGAAAGGAGTGAGCCTGGCATTGTTCGAGATATTTATGATGGGAAGGTGTATAAGGATTTCGTGAAAACTCTAGATGAACGGGATAAGAAGCAGTATGCAACATGTGTTTTCAATACAGATGGATCTCCTGTTTTTGAAAGCTCTTCATATTCTATCTGGCCAATACAAATAATAATAAATGAAGTACCAATAGAAAGAAGGATGTATGGAAATATTGTGTGTGGACTGTGGTTTGGGAGTAACAAACCTGACATGAACGTTTTTCTACAGCCATTTGTAACTGAAATGAATAATTTGTCAACAGAAGGAATACATTGCACGATTGAAGGTGAATTACGACAAATTAAAGTGCATTGCATTTGCTGCTGTGTTGATTCCGTAGCTCGAGCGCCAGTACAGGGATTAACACAATACAACGGCCATTACGGATGTAATTGGTGTTACCACCAGGGAGAGTGGAGTGATGAATATCATACAATGAAGTATCCAATTACAATACCCGTACACAAGTACCGAACATCGGAAGAAGCCATAGATGATATAGATGAAGCCTTAAGGACAAGAAAGCCTGTTCGTGGGTTTAAAACCGCATCGCAATTAATCAACCTAAGCCGTTTTGATATTATTGATGGATTTGTGCCCGATTATATGCATAGTGTGTTACTTGGAGTTGCACGTCAATTTGCTGATTACTGGTTCAGCGTACGCAATGAACCGTTTTCGTTAAACAAGCGACAAATAGGTTCAGTTGATGAAAGTTTGGTTAATATCAAAGCCCATCGTAAACTTGGTATAACATCGCGTTCAATTTCAAGTCGGAAGTTTTGGAAGGCCAGAGAGTGGGAAAATTGGCTTCTTTATTTCAGCGTTCCACTTCTTCATCTTGTACTACCCTCAGCGTACTTGCTGCATTGGATAAAACTGACAGAAGCATTGCACATCCTTTTAAGAACTACAATAACAACAGAAGAGATAAGCTCTGCAGAACTTATGCTATACGAATTTGTCTTTGATTCGGAAGTACTATATGGCAAAATGTCTATGTCGTATAACATGCATTTACTTTTGCATTTAACCAAAAGTGTGGAAAATTGGGGACCATTGTGGTGTCACAGTGGTTTTCCATTTGAAGGCGGTAATGGTGAATTGCTTAAAATGATTCACGCTGCAAAGGGTGTGAAGAGTCAAATTTGTCGTTTCATGAGCTTCCAACGTTGTACAGATATAATGTGTGAATTAATGCATGACTTTCAACTATCAGAATGTGCAGAAAACTTTTGTAACCATATCGAAAAACACAGAACCCAAAAAAGTAATAAACTTACCAAGCCTAGATATTTCGGGACTCCTGCAGAAATTGATATAGCATGGGCGGAGTTGTTTAACTTGACATTGCATGGCACCTACGGTTACAGGAGAATGGTTAAAGATGGATGCATTTATACGTCAAGTTCAGTAAAAAATAGAAGGACGTGTAATTATTATGCTGTATTGAATGACGGAACATACGTACGAATTGAGCTCTTTGTTTCATGCGCAACTACTAATAAAGAAATAACATTAGTGAAATGTTTGCAAACTAAGGATACTTTTCCGAATAAGTGTAAGTATCTGCAAGAAATTAGCAATATAGCAGATACAGTAACCTCAGTATTGACTAATGAAATAAGTAAGCCATGTATTGTTATTTCTGTGAATGACGCGACATATATTTGTTCTGTACCAAATTTAAACCATCTGTAATTGTATAATTGTACACAAATTTATAATGACCAATGTAAGTGTTTGCTAGAACAAATTTTACTTGTGTAAATATGTATAAATTACATTTTGAGATACGACAATTTAAGTTACAGTATGACTCGTCTTCAAAGTCTATCATTTTGTTGTTCGAATTTCAATATTTTGCTAAACTTATTATTATTATTATTGTGGTATGTTTTTGTATTTACGTGTGTTTATAATAATTCAATGTACGAAGAACATGGTCGCGAACTGGCCATGGTAACTATTTTTTATATTTTATTTATATTTTATTTACAAAGTCTGAAAAGTATATAATAATGTATTGAAAAGTTTAAAAGCAATGTATCAAATAATGCTTTACTGAGATGACAAATATAATCTGTTTTGACTCTTTTCAAATAAGAAAAATCCCTATGAATCATTTTCTTCGAAATTACATTTTTCTAAGCAATTGGTAAGGTTTCTATAAAACTAGTAATTTGATTGATTTAAAATTTTAAAATACATATGAAATAAACACATTTTTTGTGGTCCTATTATTGAGAAAGTATAAGTTTTAAAAATTTGATACTTTTATTAGAACAATAATTTATTTTTTTTTTACAAAAATGGGTAGGTTTCTGTAAAATGCTGACATTTCGTTTATATCTATTGTTTCACTATAATTCTGCTGGGACCACAAATTATAATTAGGCAAATAAAAGACGTTTTTTATTTCTTGCCTTTGAATGTATAAAATTATGAGAATGGTTATGTCAATATTGATTTTCATCAATATTAGGATTTGGTTGCAAAAAAGTGTATAATTATTATTTATTTATTTAATCATTCAATGAATACTATAAACCTTGCATAAATATTCAATATGCAATAAAATAGGTTTATACTTTAGACCAAAAGAAATTTAAACATCGAGTTCAACATAGGCAATTCAGATTGAAAATAACGAATATATATATAATATATTTCACTATGGTATATGATTATTATACATGTAATCAACTCATAAAATCGAAATAAATACTTGTCATTTGTTTGTATCACATGTCTTCGGATTATGCAACATAACCATACGATTTACTAACAAAGAACTGCAAAGAATGAATAGAAAGAGGTTTAATATTGTAATGTTTAAAATTATGTTTTCAGAGACACTTAATTTTTTAAATTACATGTGTTTTTTAGAACGTTTTAAAAGAAAGCAATATTTACGTTTTTTGAAAATTTGAAAGAATTTGACTTAATATTTAAGTTACTTTTGGTCGAAAGTATAACCTACTTTATTATATATTGATTATTCATGGAAGGTTTATAGTACTCATTGAATGAATAAATGATTATACACATTTTTGCAACTGAATCATAATATTTATGAAAACTAATATTGACATAACCATTCTCATAATTTTATACATTGAAAACCAAAAAATCAAATAGCATCTTCAATTTGCCTAACTGTAATTTGTGGTCACAGCAGAATTATAGAGAAACAATAATGATGAAAGTGATGTTAGCATTATAACAATTAGGAAGAAGATAGATAAAGAGAATATTAACACACAATGTCTTTCCCTTCATAGAAGAGAGTAGAATAATTATTTCAACGAACACTGTATAAATATTTCATTTGTAACAGGACCAAAACATTACTGGCAGGTATAGCTCTCAAACACTTGAAAACCTTTCAAGTTCAATGTAAGTAATATCATTAAGTACAAATGGAAATATTAGTTTCAATTTATAATGTTCAACAAAGGGGTTTACCTTTTCAATATGAAACAAAGAGGTTAACCTCATTCATATTTTGCAATACATTATTTGTGCGAAATAAAAACATTGAAGTAAATTAATAAATATGAGTGTTGAATATGAATTACCTGGATAGTACAAATTACGGTTTTTGGTTTTCGTGGTGTAATTGATTTACGTGGTGTAAGAACCGTTTCGTTTTCCAATATCTATGATCAAGACGCTGCAAGGCCATAAAGATGCTGATCTCAGCCGGTGACACAGTTGCCAACCGTGGTGTAATCGTACTACGCGTGGTACGAAAATGGCGTCCGTAGTACGTTTTCCGTACTACGCTTTGCTATACGGATATAATGACTATTAAGCAAACAAAATGACTTCAATGATGTTTTAGGAGTATTAATAGTAATAATTAAACATGAATGTATATGATAATAAGTATTTTATCTCATTTTATGAAAATATATGAGTCTGAGTTTAAAAAATATTTACCGCCTACAAAAGTGAA
>JABFOW010000156.1:0-14531 GCA_022817725.1 Archaeoteleia sp. ZL-2020 | reverse complement strand
CATGCCATAGAGTTCAGGGGGAGCTTCTAAAATGCCAAATGTTCAAAATGCCGAAACTATCAAAATTACGAATTTTTAAAATGCTGAACCTATCAAAATGACGAATTTTTTAAATGACGAATATTTAAATTGACGAATGTTTAAAATGCCGATTTTTCAAATGATAATCAATAAATAACAATTGATTTTCGAATTATTACGATTATTTTCGAATTATGACGATTATTACGATTTATTTTGACACTCGAAAAATTCGGCATTCTGAACATTCGTCATTTTAAGTATTTTTGGCATTTCAATCATTCAGCATTTTAACCATTCGTCAATTTAAATATTCTGCATTTTAAAAATTCGTGATTTTGATAGGTTCGTAATTTTAAGCATAATATTATTAATATTAAGCATTGATATTGTTTTGTCTGCAACACGAAAAAATTCAAAATATCTAAATATACAACTTTTTTGATACAAATCAAATAAGTAAAATAAAATATAATAATCTTTTGTCATATCACCTAAAAAATTTGTCGAAATATAAGCAATGTACAAAATTAAGAGAAAAAAAATTATAAATAGATCATAAAATAATTATATATAGATTATATATTTTGTACACTGCTTTTATTTCGACAAATTTTGTATATGATACGACAAAGGTTTACTATATTTTCTTTTACTTATTTGATTTTTATAAAAAAAGTTTTTTATTTCTCTATTTCGATTTTCTGGTATTATGGCTAATACATTATCAAAACAATCGGTAAACTATTTGAGTCTTAAGGTTTGAAAAATAAATCGAAACGACATATATTAAATTATTATTTTATTTTATTTCTTTCGTACCTAACATGGACAAATTTAAGTTCAGAAGTTATATATAAGGTGACTTCCTACTATGCAATTCAAATAAACCGCCGTTCGCTCGCGTAGGTTCTGCTGTCCCCACTTACTCCGGTTTAGTTCAATAAACCGTGCCCCTGATTAGATGGCTCTGCAATAAGTCGGAAAATTTTAACATTGAGTTTGACGATCCTGGTCAGTACCGCAACCCGAATACAAATCTAGGAGCGTTTACATCTGACGGTAATCGCGAACAGACTTACCATGAAAGATGACAAATTTAAAATTTTGTCTTCGACCAAGACATTTCACTGGGCTGAAGACATTTTTATAACAAGACGCTACAATTATTGAAGACGCAATAAAATCTAAGACTAAATTCACAACGTTTTTCGTGTCTTGGTATCTTCGCCAACTTAATCTATACATTAGATATATGTATAATATTCAACTAAAACTATGTTGTTATTATTCGTTGTTTGAATGTTTGCAACATGTAGAAACTTTAATAGGAAGTAAATTACAAAATAAGATGAAATAAATTATTTAAAGGATAAAAAATATTAAGTATAATAATTTGAACTACATACTTTCAAAAAATGTTAATAAAAAATATCATTTTTTTTTAATAAAAATAATATTCCTAGAATATTAGTTAATATTATTATAATATTCTAGGAATATCCTAGTAATATTACATGACATAATATTGATAATATACATGACATAATATTGATAATATACATGACATAATATGATATAATATTTCCATAATATCCGTAGAATATTATTTAATATTATTTAAAATTATATGCTATTAGGTATATAAAAACTAAAACAATTAACATAGATAAAAACATATGAAAGAAAAATGAAGCCGATCAATATATGATTAACATACAAATTAAAAAAAATTGCATTCATCCAAGCCTCGAACCCATCTTACGCAATGTGTGTGCATCACAAGGCGACTAATTTAACCGCTCGGTCACAACAGCTCAGTTACGTAAAAAGTTAAGATCGTATAATCCTTCTTATAGTCGAACGCGCTCGATCAATAATATTACTAACATTTAGAAAATCATGTTTATATAATGTTAAAATTCATGCCGCTTATTAATATTCTTTAATTTTTTATTATTTATTGGCAAAAATCTGAACGGCTGAAAAAATTAATTGAAATTGAAATATGAAAGACACAAAATACGTATTTGGTGAAGACGTTAGTGTCTCTGGGATAAGACACTGAAAATTGTCTTAAAAATGACTAAGAAAGTGTCTTCCCATAAGAAACCTGTTTTTGCAGTGTAGTTTGAACTACTCGAAATATTCGAGTAGTTTAAAATATTCGATTAGCTCGAAATGTTGTCACCCCAAAAAATGTTCATAAACTATTTATATTTATTACCCAAATATATAATATATAATATTTTTGAATATTTAAATTGAAGAAAGATGATTCTGAATATTTTTCATTTTTTTAAATACGTTTAAAATATCACAGGAATGCTGATTACGTGTAGAACAATATTAAATTTTCTTAACATTTTAAAATATACAAATAATATTTATAAATATTCTAATAATAATCCGAACATATTTAAAAAAAATATTATTTGAATATGTAATGTTGCGGACATTACGATATTTTAGTAATATTGTAAAATATTTCATTAATATTTTGGTATATTCTTGGAATATTTTAATATTCGAAAAATAATATTAGATAAATATTTCTTCAATGTTCTTTGTTATTCGGGTATTTATGCGTTTGGTGCAGATAAACATAAACCAATGAACAATAATTTGTTAATGATATATAAAAGAAAATATTAAGTTAAACAACATGTCATTGACTTTTAAATGTATTTACAGAGTTTTATTTGAATTGAGTACTATTGATAACCTATTACATAACAAATGTCATTGATGCTGTTAATAGATACTTTAATTTAAAATTACTATTTGCTGGTTGCTTGTTTCAAAGGCTATGTAAGACCCATTATATGTTACAATACGGTTTATTTTCAATATGTAGATTAAATTATGATTTAAATAACTTATTAATTTCAAAGTATAATGTAGAAATAAATGTATAATAATATGATACATCTATTAGGGGTAAAGTATTGAAACATTTGTTGAAATATCAGTATTAATAAGTATCTTAATTATTTATTTTAAATAATATACTCTAATATTACGACACCATAAATGTTATTTAACAATATTATACTTATTTCTATAACAAGCCGGCCTAAACCAAATGCCACCTAACTCGATACGGTGCCCGAAGGGAAAGTGCGTCATTTCCGGTCAACTGGCGCCATCTACGACTCCCGAAATAAAATTGAAACTACATTTGTGGTTGGATTTTTGTAATGAAGTTTCAAGGCCCTGCTATACTATATGTAGTTTAATATAGATTATTATATTGCATTATTATGGTAAGATTTTTAATGAAAACAAAAAGGTTTTATGCATTCCCTAATAGAACATCTACCTAAAAACGGGCATATCTATTGTATTCAAATCGTATCACATTTACAACGACAGTTTTCCTCTATACTTCAACACTATTTAAAAAGCACCAAATATGTCTAATTTAAGTAGATATTCTAATTAATCATTTTTCTATTAATTTCAAAGTATAGTCTAGAAATAAATAAAAATGTATAATAATAAAAAATTAGAATAAAGTAATAAAATATTAAAATAATACATATATATTCAAATAGTGAAAAATGACTATTTTACCCATCCCTGTTTATTTAACAAAAGAGGGAGGGGGCGGTCCACGACTAGTGCCTATAGGTGCCAAGGTAATAAGTGCGCCCCTGGGAACATTACATGTGAGTTTCAAGACCCTGCGAAAGTCGGTCGCTATAGTGAGTAAGTCGGTATAACGGATGTCGTTAAGAGGATCCAGAAGCTTCCTGCAATACCAACCGAGTATTTTTCTACATTTTAGGCTGTATAAAAGTATCTGCAGCTTGTATATGTGTATAAAGACCAGCCTAGTATTCTACAGACAAACTAGAAGGTGGTGAAACTTTTAAAAGTCATTTTGCAAGCTTAGTATACATGTAATGTATGCCGGCGTTTAGTTGTAATTTTCCAACCAACAAAAATTGTAATTAAACGTCGGCATACTTTACATGTATACTAAGTTTGCAAAATGACTTTTAAAAGTTTAGTACGACCTTCTAGTATGTCTGTAGAGTGCTAGGCCGGTCTTTATACATATATACAAGCTGCAGATACTTTTATCCACGCTAAACTGTATAAAAATACTCGGTCAGTATTGCAGGCAGGAGCGGATTTATTTATTTGGCGCCTATAGGCACTATTCGTGAACCGCCCCCTACCTCTTTTGTTAAATAAATATATTTGATGTACGAAATATTAACGACACTACACGGAGAAAAAAAGTTTAGCACAAATTAGGATAAAGTGCACGAATTTTTAGAATATTGTTGAGGAAAACGTCAATCTATGTAATGTATACTAGAAATTCAAATAAAGTTTACGAAAAAATATGATACTGGAGAAGTATATTATTATTCCAAAAAAGTCGGGTAAATTCGTGAGAAATACTATGACTATATGTCGGTAATATTATTACACATGACATCCGAAATTTTCTTATACACAGTATAAGAAAATTCCAAAAACGAGAAATAATAAAGATTTTAGAATTACAACACGTTGGCTAAGGCATACTTATTAATACATTCACTAAACATAGAATTACTGTGATCGTTCACATGATATATAAACATACCTTCCTACTCATAATCACAGACATACAGAGGTTATAATAATGTTGCATTTTATAATACATACACAGTTCTAAATACGCCGCAATCGTACCTAGGTTTATACATCAATATAACATATATATAATTTTACGCATCGCTGTAAACATCGCAGACGTAATATTATGTGTGAATGTTGTATATATACAGAATGATTCTGAAAACATAACGCGTGAGAAAAATGTTTGTCAAAAACATCCTCTATTGTATAAGTATCAAATTAAATATTCACCAATAGTGAAGCCTACAATGTAGCGGCATATTTAAACTGTGTCAAATATTAAAATACAAATTTACTTGCCATAAAGAAAAAAACCACTGGACATTTTGCCAATAAAATATTAAATTGTATCAAGAAAATAAGTTCCTTGCTTCGGGTTTACTTGAGCCAAGTAAATTATAGTTTTGACTCGATGCAAATCATAATTAATTCAGGTTTACTAATTATAACAGAGGTATTTTCATTATTTTTGGCCGAGGAGTGCCTAAAGAATTCATACAATGTGTGCAAACATTAAACTCCCGGATTGGCATTTGAGTTATTGGTTACGTTCCCCGACAGACCTCCAATATACATGCGTGAAAAGCAGATGTCACGTAAGTAGACTCGCTGATGTTCGCGTTAGTGTCCGCACTAGGGACATCTTTCGACTTTTTTCGTATTAAAATTCAGTAAATCGAAATAAAGAATTTAATTTTTCACCTACACTGTATTCTAATTTGTCGTTTATTCTAACGTAAAATTATTTTTCGTACACTATGTATCAGAAAAATTAGAATGATTTATACTACATTATTAAATCAGTGTACTGTTTTTTAAAAATTTGTTTTCATATTTCGTGTATCAGAAAAATTATAATTGCTCATTATAAACATTCAAAGTCTAAAATTTCAGATTTTACATCGAACATCACATTTTTTTAGAACAATGTAATAAATGTTTGTACTTTCTACATAGAGTGCAGTTTTCCTATACATTAACCTAAAATGTAACTTTTTTTCTCCGTGTAATCGCTTTGTTGAGTCAAATTGCTATATTATAAAATATAGAATTGTGTCGATCCCAAAAATTTTCTACCTACAAAAATTTGCCGTAAAAATTTGTTGTAATTATGTGACGTGTCAATAATCGACAAAAAACGAACGTAGTCGCCACGCATTCAAAAAACAATGAATATACTTCAAATTTGATTTAAAATTGTTTAAACACCACAAAGAATGGAATCGTATATTTTCATGAAAAAATATTAATTCAAATTCACGTAATTAAAGAAAAACTGGTTTTGGCGGGAATCTGACGATTTGAACTTCGTTGGCGAGTGACGAATCACCTTAATATAGTTTGCACGTAAGATTTTATCACTATAATGAAAATCCATAATGGTTTTTTCGTGCTAATCAATATTGCTGTGTTTATTAATTGTTTTAAAATTCGTTAAACAACTTTATTCACATAAAAAAGTAATGAATAGTTAGTTGTAATCAAATTAGATACTATAACATCAACAGTTCAACTTTAATTAAATTTATAATGACAATTTATAATGAAAATTAGATTTAGTAATATATATTTTGGAAGATGTTTGTATGTATATAATAATCATCAAACGAAATTATCAGTAAAGAAAAAAATATTTTTTGTTAATAATTAAAGAATATCTATAAGTATAGATCAATTACATTCTTTAAAAACGATGGTTTCAATATCGGTTGTATTACTTTTATCTTTTATATAAATATCATATTATAATTTATTTTTGTATATAAATATAATGTTTTTACATTTTATACAAATATATACAATGTAAAAGTATATAGGCTGTCATATATGGGTAACATATACATCTTTCTTATCAGGGATTGACAAGTATGTGTCATAAAGTATATTTTAATATTTAGTATATGTTTGTAAATTAATGACGTTTTATTTGTTCATCTACATGATTCTATGTTAAAAATTTATGGATACGTGTATTCTGATTGGCTACTAAATTAAACATTACAATTTTTGAAAAAAATAACCATATGACTCGATGCGCTCTTAAATTGTATATCAAAAAGTCCAATATATAATATATTCTAAAATTAAAAGAAAAGAAGTTATAAAGGAAAAGAGAAAAAATTATGAAAGACTCCAGGAAATTGACCGTCTTTGTAAGTGCGACTTGGTGCAAAAGAATGGCAGGCGGGCGGGGATCAGCGAGATGCTTCGAGTACGAAACGAACATACAATCGATTGCTTACAGCACTAATAAATTCAAAATCTAAATAACTCTGGGTATAATAAACCGATCGGGTAAAACAAAAGAATTATAATAAAACACAGGAATAGGAAAGATAATAAGCAGTAATTAAAGAATGCAAAGTTATAGAATAAAAATTTATTATAGTACAAACACATAATATTAAGGATAGCTAAAAGATTGAGTTCGCATTAAAAGAATCTAAAATTTGATTGACACTTCCACGAGTAATGGAACATGTTAGAACGTTTAAAGAATAAGCATAGCAATATAAACATTTTAAAAAGTGTAAATAATTTTTGAATACATTTAAACATTGTTAAATAAAATTAAAAAATATTAATTAATGAAAATTGTATTTTATTTTATAAATGAATTTAATTGGCTTTGAGACAAGATTAATTGAAGTTAAATTGTAAATTATATTTCGTTTCATTTATATGGCAGAAGCGTAAGACAATTTTATTTAAGACACTGTACAAAATCTGGAGTGAAAACGGTGTTGCCGTATTTATTACAGTGTACGCCTGTGGCTCGATTGCCGTATCGCACTCCAACCAAATCTTCAAATTTGTATTAATTTATATTTTTTTAAAATAAAAAATGTTATTTTAAATTATTAAAATTTATATTTATATTTTTAACATTTTGTTAAAAATTTGTTTCCATTTTTATCCCTCGCATTTGGTGACCGTAACTAGATTAACATAATTTCGATACTAATTCATTTTATTTTAACGCAACTACTTAAACCCGTAAGTAGTCGCGCGGGATATGTTTTGATTATTTTAATATTGTATACAATGCATCGAGATGCCTCTTCATTATTACCAAATTCACTCATCATGTCCATTAATGGATACTTATTAGTCACGTTGCATAAGAATCTTTAATTCGCCAAAATTAATAAATGCATTTGAGATTAGATAAATACATATCATTGTAATGCATTGATAAAAATATATGTAAAATTACATACACTTTACCGTACGGGGACTTTACAAATAAACTACCAGTACTGTAAAATGAAATTACACTATAGGTAACTGACAAATACAGATTTTTAGTAACATATTGCAGGCATTCTGCGACATTACAGAATTTATAGGAAAATACTGCACGTTAGTAAATAATCACATAAAATGTATATAATTACTAAACGAATGTAAATTTTTACCGAAATAATGTATTTTTTAAGATACTGAATTTAATGCAATGCGAAATATATTTGATAGCATCAGAGTGATATGTACGCAGTCCGTAAGTCGGTAATGTAGTAAATGTTTCGAAATTATAAAACTGTTGGTTAGTTTTCCCCGACAGAACCGCAACGTTGGTGCAACGTTGCTGCAACGCCTCTGCAACGTTGCTGCAACGTTGCACCACCGTTGCGGTTCTGTCGGGGTTAGGATTAAATTAAGTATATAAAATTTCTTAACTCTTATTTAAATGTATTACTTTTAAAAATATTGAATTTATGTTCTATTGACATATTTTCTTTGTTTCTAGTCTGTTGATTTCAAAATGAAACATGTTCCGTTCTGTCCCCCACATCCAACAGAACCTATAATGGCATTATAAAATGCATTCTAACTTGCACGAAATACAGCAAATTAAAAGAAATTAATATTAATAACAATTTTCATAATAAACAATCTTTTATAACAAACAGTCACCGGTAATTATATTATCGGTGAAATTCTATATGACATTACTTAATCGTCATTGACGTTTACCAACGAATATGTAATTTGGCATTGAGTATGTAATTCTGCATTCTTCATGTACTATTTTACAAATATTTTTTTCAGTGTACCTGTTCCATAGGCTACGTAGAAGTTAGTGGTCCTCACAGGAGCTATACCTTTCTCACTGGTTTACTCAGAGGTCCATCTTCGGATGCAAAGTAATCTGACTACTTTAATCTCCAGTAACAACTGAGTCATGAAGTGAATTTTTGCTTTTGGTATCCTATGTGAAAGAGACCATTGTCTTCGTATCTGGGACTCTTTTGAAAAGCAGAGTTTACAAAATCATGCGAAGTGTTAAATACTTTTTGTGGCTAATGGACACAACATAACACTCTTATTCAATGTACAAATAACATACACAAATATCTATTTATATATACAGATGAAACTATTAAATACAAACAGGGTTAAAATAATTACTTTGCCTCTTTCTGGATGCTTATATTTTCATCACACAGAAGGATCTTTTACTCTGTGCTGTATAAAAGTACACCGCAAAAACAGGTGTCTTCTAAATGTCTTCGAAGTATCTTCGTAGAAGACACAAGACAGTAAATTAGTGTCTAATATCGTTTAGTGCCTTAGACACCCGTGCGTGTTTTCAAAAATGTCTTAAAACGAAAACATCTTTTGTGTCAATATATTTGAAAGACACATTTTGTGTCTTACCAAGAAAGACGACAAATTTAAGATACAAATTGTGTCTTCGACCAAGACATTTCACTGGGCTGAAGACATTTTTATAGCAAGACACGAAATTCAAAACGTTTTTAGTGGCTGGGTATCGCCATCAACATAACCTATACATTAGAAATATGTATAACGTTTTAACTAAAACTATATTGTTATAAATCGTTGTTTGAATGATTGCAATATATAAAAGCTTTAATGAGAAGTAAATTACAAAATAAGATGAAATAAATTATTTAAAGGGTAAAAAATATGAATAATAATTTCAACAAAATAATTTCAAAAATATAGTAGTCAATAAAAAGTATCAATTAAATTTTCATTTACTTCAAACTCTGTAAATAAAACAGTATTTATATATGTTTTATTATATTTCTATTTGAATCCAAAAGGCGATGAGATCACGAAAATATAAGTTTTATATATGACCACAAGAATCGTTTTTACTAGTATATGTAAATGTATTTTTGGGTACTTCTTGTGGCGAATAAAGTACATGTGACACGTTCACGTTCACGATACAAAAGTTAGGTTATGATAGACAAACACGCGCTTGAACAATAATATTACTAACGTTTAGAAAATCAAGTTTATATAATGTTGAAAACAATGCCGTTTATTTATATTATTAAAATTGTGATTATTTATAGGCAAAAATCTAATTACACAGCTGAAAAAATCAATTGAAATTGAAATATGTAAGACACAAAAGGTATCTTTCATTAATACACAAAATGTCTTTTGGATATGATACTGAAAATGTCTTAAAAATGAATACGAAAGTGTAAATAAGTCTTCCCATAAGACACCTGTTTTTGCAGTGTAAATAACTACTTTTATTGAAACTATGTCGGCAAAACAGATCTCTGACTCTGACATCCTGTTAAGAGCATGTAAGAGGGTATCCTGTCTTACCGACGGAATAACTAAAATTATTTTTCGATTTATGTCTTTATTACTGAACAGAGGTATTTTGGCGGGAATCTGATAATTTGAATTTCAGTGGTGCTTGACGAACCAATAAATGATTAATGTATTTTTAACTTTGCCTAAGACTGTTTTGAAGAAATAATTTTATTTTTATTAACTTACACAGATCATACAGTACAATTTTGCATGTTTTAATTTTCACACGAAGAGCAGTTCTGGCGAAAGTGACTAAATAGATAAATATAGGTGATTTATTTTTTCCGCAGGATGTGTATGAAACGTTTGTACGTCGATGCTATTATTAATTGCAAGCTTCTGTCATTGACAGCTCGTCATATTGGCCTATTTAGATACATTCTGGGTGATGTGCATGAAGTATTAAACTGCCTATAGACGACATATATTATGTAAAATATTATATTCAAATTAGAGATACAAATAGAAATACAAACAATCAATTCAAATATTAGAACTCTCTACACAGAAAAATAACCGCGTTAGAACAGCAAGAGATATAACCTGTAAGCAATGTTGTGAATATATCAATGATAGCCTACAATTTTATATATCATTTCTGAATTACACATTGAGAAAAGAAGTACACGTTTACCAATAAAATCATTAATTTGTAGAACATTTTACTATTAACATAGTACAAATTAATTAATATCATTCAAAATGTATCCATATTTTTTCTAACAATGTAAATAGTCATAGTATTTGAAATATCTTAAAAATGTAAAATATGTAAAACACCATTATAAAAAAATTTTATTATTGTCTAAATAAATATTAATTTGCTGATTAAAAATTGTGTTATTTATTGTCATTAATAATACAAATTATTAATTAATTATTACCATAAAACTCTTTAGATTAAACGTCAGAAATATATAATTAAAACGATGTCGTTTATAACATAATTTTCATTAGTATAATTGGTAAACAAATACTGTAACCAAATAATCACAGATTGATAACACTCAATCATTGAATATTAATTATTCAATTTATAGTAAACATTAAAATAAAGCATTAAAGATGGATAATGATACTTGAAACTTTTGGGATCATTAATGGAGAAATCAGTGATATTACCTCCTGTAAAAATCGAGATAGCAAACTCATGTTCTAAATAAATTGTATTTAATGTTTGAGTAGATTTTAATTTCTGATTGCCATGTTAATTTCATGAAATAATAGTATTTTTAACGTCTATGTGATGAGTTCACAATATATCTTACGAATATAAGACTTCTTTGTTCATTAAAATCGAATAAATGGTTAGTGGGAATAAATGATATTGGTTTTATTTCTCTATACAATTGGTAAGAAATCTAAACATCTAAACACGTTAAACTTGTTAAACACGTCAAAATAAAATACTTAACATTAAATAAAAGAGAAAATATTTTGTTCGTGATTCTAATGAAAGGGATAATTTTTCGCCAATATACTCGATTCTATTTTTCAATACTGCTACTACATACATATTCTACAAAACAACAGTAATTACACTATTTACATTTCACACACGTAAATCTGTCAACTTCCAAAGTATGATAAAGAAGCAATTGGTCGAAATCAATTTCATAATGTCATTTTATAGTTCACCTCTCGCTTAATGATGAACTATCATTAGTTTACTAATTACCAGTTTTATTTACACTAAGAATGATGTTAGCACTTCATTAACATTAGGGAGATAAAATCATCAACAAAAAAAAGAAAGATATTGTAATTAATGTTTATTATCGAACACTAATTAAACTGAAACTAGTTATTAAATTTGAATGCATAATAATAACACCAACCATTATGGAAAATTCATGGGCTCATTTATGTGTAAATAGGTACTAGATAATTTTAATATATATAAATCATTAAACTGAAAAAGGTCCACAGATATATATATATTATCAATTTGCTAATCAAAAATTGATACTGTACATCTTTACTCTGTAAATAAATATTTTCGTTTCATTAAATATTATTACAGAAGTACTTCCTAAAATTTACTAATAATACACTTTTGTTTATAATAGTCAAAATTAATTTGTCAAATGGAAATATTTCTATTTATACTTTTTTCAGTTAGAACATTCAAGTAATATAATTTATCAATTCTTTAAGGGTGAAATGACTACATTGAAACAATTTTTTAAATGATTAAGACATTTGACATTGTAACTTATGACAAACTATAGGGAATACGATTTACGTGCTCAAAAACAAGACTGTCAAACTCTGGTTTTTCTACAAAGTAAGAATTTCATATATTTTGATGATAAGATTCAATAACATGCGAAAATCCATTGTTCTTTTAAATAAAGCTTCGGTACAGGTTCAAAGTGGTTAAAAATTGCTATAATTTTATACAGAAGATGCAAAGCCTACAGTTGTGTTAGTGAAATGGGCAGAAAATTTTCTTTTCATCAAAACAAATTGTCAATAGTTGTGCATTATTTTTTCGGTTGTAGTACATTTTGTAAATTTTGCCTCTTCCGTAGTGATTTTATTATTATTATTATACAGACGGTTTTTGATTATACACAATATTAAAGATATAACGACTTTTAGTGAATGTTAATTCTATCGGTAAAACAGAAAAATTCGTCATTTCATTATGCCAACGTCATCCGTTTATCCTTTTCTACTTTTCTTTTTGTCTTCCAATAATATTTATGTCGATCATAAAAGCAACAAAGTATTAAAAGTTATCAAAATAAGTAATTATCTAAATTGATTTTTTTATTTTATCCTATTAAAGATTTGTATTTATGACCTTTGCCATTGCTCGCGACAAGCTACTGATAACGCGATTCTTTTGCTCCGGATTATGGAAAATAGGTTTGAACTAAAGTCACAAAATCACGAATTTAGATATTTTCTGAATCGTCATATTAACATTAAATTATCAAAATTTAAAATTGTTCCATTATTTTTATTCGTCATATTAACAATGCATGAATTTTTAGATCTGTTTCTCAATGTTGTTTTCACAATCTTTTAATAGCTGCAAATAATAAATACAAATAGAGATGTTAAAAACATTGCTTACATCTTGTACTCCTAAATTTGACTGTACTATACATTTTTCTTTGTAGATATTTATTATCATTAAAATTCGTACACATACCGAGATAATTAACAATTTTTTACATCATTTAAGACTTTCTAATTTTTACCTATTTGGCGCCTCGACTATCCCGATTCTGAACATTGGAGACACGTTACTCATAAATGTCTCACTTGTTAAACTGTTGAATGTAATAAATCTATAGATTTTAATTGGGTCGATTTTAAATATGGCTCCCAATAGTGGCGTAATTACATTAGGCCGATAATGGCAGATATCGGCCATAGGATTTTGTCTTCGTAGCGCACTCGATACAGATCTTAATATCACAACTTTCAACTCATAGTTAGTCACTAGACAATTGGTGAAGCGTTTGAAAATCTTGGTATCGATAGATATTCAAAATTGAACAATGAATTTTTTCCTGTTTGAGGAAAATGTAGTAATATGAGAGATAATGTTTATGGAATTTGCTTTTCGTCTCGGTCTCCAATTTGTCAAAAACATAATGTCATTTAAATGACCGTAAACCTTATCAGAATGCGTTACAATGATATGTATATTTGTCTAATATCAAATGCATTTATCAATTTTGGCGAATTAAAGATAATTATGCAACATGATTTATAAGCGACCATGAATGAACATGGTGAGTGAATTTGGTAATAAGAAATGAAGAGGCACCTCGATGCATTGTATACAATATTAAAATTATACATTAATATTCACTCACAAAATTAATTCAAGGTAAAGCTATTTGTCAGCTATTTCTCTAAACGTAACGTACGTCAGCAGAGTTTCGTGATTTATCCCGCGATTACCAGAAAGTATGGTAATTTTTAACAAAGTATTTTTCACCGTGTAGGTTATGAATTTAATTTTTTGACTTTCGTACATGAACCACGATTTCGCGGTGCTACCGCTGTCTATGAGAAGTCGCCTACAGTAGGCATGTGCATAGTTCTCAGGAATAATCGATTCTGAAAATCGATTTATTTTTTTCAAACGATTCTGATTAATCGATGCATCGGATTACAAAAGAATCGATTCTAGAGAATCGATTCTAGAGAATCGATTCTTTGGACAGAAACTGAATCCTTGTTTATTACCACGCACTTTGAAAGGATGGTATTACTTATAGACATCGATTTTAGAATATATATGTCTTTTTCTAACCTGT
>JABFOW010000155.1:0-14532 GCA_022817725.1 Archaeoteleia sp. ZL-2020 | reverse complement strand
TACGAATCTATATATTCTGGGTCGTATTATATATTCCTCTCGCCCCAGCTCGTTTCACGAGAAGACATGGCTCTCGTCGAATGTGTGCCATCTTTATTGCATTTATCATAGTATGTGCTCCTCGAAGCTCTTGAGGCACGAGAAACACGTCGAGGAAATTACGGATGAGAAGTTTCGACCTACGAAGCCGTACATTTTATATATAACGTAAATAATCTCGTTCAAACGGTTTCTGATATAAAACATATGCCACAATATTTCAATGCTAAGCCCGCGTTGAAATATTGTTAACGTGCCTTAATTTCATCACGAAACTTTTGAGCGCGTTGGCGTATTGCGCTACGAGGAAGGAAGGAATGTCTTGGACGGCATTAAGCGAACGAAACTAAAAATTACTTATTAATTTTAACGTCATGTGGTGTTAGAGACCGTTTAATTATTCTACGAATCACGATGTATTGTTAGAGTTGATTAATTAAAAGCTGAGAAGATTTTACGATATTATAACCAGTCTGATAGATATCGTATATAGAGCAATAGATGCACTCAGAATCACTTTGAATCATTTTGAAAGAAGCTATTTATATATAAATTAAATATGTATTTAAAAAAAACTTCAAAACAGCAAAAATGACTACATTTTCTAGCCTATTATTCCATGTAGAAAAGCTGCCTACGTTCCATAGGAGTACCTGCTAGAACAGTAATGATTTTTACTCTAATGATTGTACTACTACATTGGCTAACAATATTCGTATCATTCGCTCGTATAGTCCCATTTTACTACATTACTTTTCATCGCCTACAAATACCTTTAAAAAGTCATAAATGATAATAACTAATAATTGTTAATCATTAGAAATCACTGAATGAGACCTCGAACTTAATTTTGTGGTCTACACTGTACAATACTAAAAATAAGTATTTCAAAAATGACCTCCTATGTATACGTTTAGCCAAGTTATATACTTATATTTCTAATATAATCTCTATTCAGACTTAGTTACTGTTCCGCGATTTAATTGAATTTATAGTTAATTTTGAGTACTGGAATAGTACTATTTTAATTGCTAAAGAAAATGCTTACATCGATTATAATTACATATTTGAATACATTTTCAGGTGGCAAATAAAAGTTACTTATTCCTTACACAGTTTGTTTTTTACAAAACTCCTTATATAGTTTGATATTACTTATACAGTTTGTTTTTCACAAACAATATAAGAAATACTACGTTTTAATAAATACTTTATTTGCTCCTAGTCAATATTCATTCAAATAAAGCGAAAACTGTTTTAAGAGGTACAAATATTTATAACTATAAACTAAATGTGTACTGCAAATAACACATTAATTAACACTAATTTAGTTTAGTTTGAGTGGAAATAAAATATTTACCAAATTCGTAAACAAGTAAGATTATGTTCCGGTGGTGCATTAGTGTGATCTACCTCAAAACTTGGGCATATTGTGAGAACAAGCGGATTAAAAAGCATTCTCTTATTACTAAGCATTCTCTATCAAATTAGCCTTATAAAAAGTGTTCGTGAACTGCTTAATTTATTTACAAAAACTATATGACGAATTTAAACCAAATGAATGAATAAAAGTGAATTTATCATTTATTAAATTTACTTTTGATTTATTGAGACAGAAAATATTTAAGCTACGATAAAATGTGAATACGTGTCCATCCATCCGTACAAAAAATTTCTCGACCAGAAAAATTCGTAAATAATATCTTAAAACAAATATTTATATACTTTTTGAAATAAGAAATATATACTCGTTTATTTGAATGAAAAAAGTGTGGGATTCCCGTCACTCTTGTCTTGGCTGGGGCCATTGGGGTCGGTATTTCAAATACAATGGGTCGCGGTAACTTTAGAAAAGACGGAACAAAAAGAAGAAAAGCAATGTCTTTGTTCCACCCTCGAGGGACGAGTAACCTCTGAAAAATCTGAACTAAAACTGCTGCCTGGAGCCGATCGAGTTTCCTAAGTTTAAGACTCCTCGCGTTTAGTGTAAATATATTACGAGTTTAACGTTAAGACGGCTTGTTTCCGGCGTTTTATCGAACTCGAGTGTTTAGAAACAGGCCATGTAAAACAGGGTTACGACGAAGCTCCTGTTTTTCCTATCGATACTGATGCACTTTTCTATTGCACCTTTATGACATCGTTATTCGACCGTTTTGTTTAGGTGCTATATTACAAATATTGTCATGATAAAATGAACTTCCTCTGCAAAATGAACTTATTAATACTGCATAGTTGACATATACTGCAACATGTATATGTTCTGAATGAGAAGAACGAATGGATCATATATGGAACATCAATGGTCCATATATGTTAATTGTTACATGTTAATTGTTAATTGTTACACGTTAGATCTCATAAAAATCAGTGTTTATATGCTGCTTCGAAGATTTTAATTCATCCTGTTTAATCACAGTGAGGCTGCAATACAACTTATGATTCAGAACTGCAGTTTATGACTAAAGTTTCGAAATAGTATCTTGATTAATTAAAAGAATTGGAACTGAAAAGTATTTTATGTGTGTTCGATTTGATGTTTACAAATTCTAATCGTATAATATATTATTAAATTAATTTTTATGCCTGTAGAAATCTTAACAAACTTTTAATGTGCTTTTTAAGGTGATTCGTCACTCGCCTGCGAAGTTCAAAACCAGTTTTTCTTTAATTACGTGAATTTGAATTAATACTTTTTCTTGAAAATGTATCATTTCATTCTTTGTGATGTTTTAATGATATAAATCAAATTTGAAGTATATTCATTGTTTTTTCAATGCGTGACGAATACGCTCGTTTTGTTTTAATTATTTCACGTTCAAAAACCGACAAAAAATTTGATTTATATCTTTAAAACACCACAAAGAATGGAATGATACATTTTCATGAAAAGGTATTAATTCAAATTCACGTAATTACAGAAAAACCGCTTTTGGCGGGAATCTGAAGATTTGAACTTCGCAGGCGAGTGACGAATCATCTTAAATTAATGTTAGTAGCTCGTATGACTGCCACATATATCATGTCGTTGCAATTTTCTTTGAAATGTACTTTGCATATACTTTTTCATATAAAATACAATGCTTTATTGAATGTTATGAATGTTTTTCCTCTCTTTTGAAGTGCGTCATTTTGCCGTACAATTTGAACAGTAAAAGCAGAAAAATGAGAAAAGATGTATGACTATGTCAAGACACACGGCTGATGTGCATGTATGTACGTATAACACATCAATGTTATACGGGAAACCTTTAAAGTCGTAAGAAGTTATGGTCGCGCCCTCGTTGGAGGATGAAATATCAAGTGGATCTACGAACGGAAATATTCCGGAAGGCCGTTACGGCACAAAAGGTATACAAACGCCTCGACGTCGTCCTGCGAAATGCTTCGGATAAACTCCCATCGATTTGCGTTATTGCGTCCGCTGGCATCCGCGTGAAATAAGAATTTACACAGGTACTTCGTTCTTAGCTATTTTTCGGCGTTTCTAAAGGCGAAACTGTGACTTTACGTCGACGGAGGATAAACAAGACATACGAGAACCTTGTTACTATTCTTCAACTGTAGTAAAAATTCAAGTAGGGCATTACAAGGGTCCTAATATGGTTGCCTGAAGATTAACATCAAGGCCTGATCATGTCCTTATAAGACATCCACAATTTCGGACGCCTGATACGGCCTTCGCCGATGCCTTGCGTTATATCCCCATTTCCGGCTTAAAAGGGCACGTAATAGGGGCACCTAATAGGGCCACCATATCAGCCCGATTTAAATTTCTACTAGGGTAGATGTTAGAAAAATTTCCTGAATTTCCTAAACGAAGCGGTATAAGGCAAACATCATGACCTGACAATGGAACAAGTACAAATTATGACATATTTATTTAAAGGGCCATGATGTTAGCCTTATACTGGGAAAAAAGCGTCACATTTAGAGTCACGGTCTTATCAGTGCCCTGATTAGGTAATGG
Organism: Archaeoteleia sp. ZL-2020; assembly: GCA_022817725.1. Classification (NCBI taxonomy): domain Eukaryota; kingdom Metazoa; phylum Arthropoda; class Insecta; order Hymenoptera; family Scelionidae; genus Archaeoteleia; species Archaeoteleia sp. ZL-2020. Next base: position 10,523 of record JABFOW010000155.1, on the reverse strand, counting down.
CCATTGCCATGCGTGCAATAGAGCCTGTCTGATGAGGTTTTGATATTAAACCTATATCTTGAACATACTCAGGCCCCTTTAGATCCAAATATGTTGTTGTAATGTTCAAAGAAGAAACACATGTTCTAAACTATTACAACAAAATTGGCTAATTTATTTCATTTTTATACCTTTCATATTCTTTTGTTCATTATAATTTATCGATTACTATAACTGAAACAAAAAGTCATATTCGAGTATGTATGATATAAATTTGTTTTCTTATTACTACGATTCAGTAGTTGTTAGCATGCGGAAATCTGTTTCACCATAATATCCGATGCTTCTGATAAGCTTCCTTACAATTCGTAGCATACGTGAAACATATATATGAACATATGTAACACATATATATTGAACATATGTGTTTCATATACAATTAGCGGATAAAAATGTCTTCCTTCTGTTATTACATATGAAAGAATTGTGAAGTGACTAACTGCCATCCTGGACTATTTGGGACGCACTGTGTATGCTATGTTTCTGCAACATATTTGCGACACCTATGCCACATGTATCCTACTATATATACTTATATAGCGTATATATGTTCATTTACATTGATATGGGTGCTGTTACGGTGCTGATAAGATATTTACATCAGGGCTTCGGACCGACATAAAATTTCGGTTCGGTTACGGTTTCGATTTCAATTTCGGTTTTTGAGCAATTACGGGAACCGAAACCGTTTTGAATTATGGTTATTTCAGTTACGGTTTCGGTTTCATACAAATTTATTATTTGTAAATTTTATTACAGTGTAGGAATTAAACATATATTAAAATTTTAATACTGTTATTTATTACTTGTTAATTAGTTATATATTAATAAATATTTTCTACACCGAGAAAACAAACTCGTTACATTAGCACCCTTAATTTTTAATTTTACAATATCTTAACAAAAAGTTTTGATTTTATCATTTTAAAATCAATATTCAGTCATATGGAATCATTTCGTCTTGATAAGCAAACATTCAATTTTCACGTCTATGACTGTTTTTATTTTAAGAGTTTGTCATTATAAAATTGTGCGATGTAACTTCCTCATTGTAAGAAGAATGTAAAAATTGCAAACATACGTTTTTTCTTTAGAAGAATACATAGTATTTGCTCTGACAAGTATTTGATCCTCTAAAATATTTTCTCGAACACTTGATCTCAGTGGGGATAATACAAATTTCAGACCAGAAAACAATCGTTCGACGCTTACTTGAGCGGGTACAGACAATAATAGCTAATAATAGCTAATTTAAATAATTCCGGTTGCTTAACTTTATTTTCTTCCCAAAAATGCAATACATTGCTTGTTTCTTTAATTATTTTTTGTTCACATTCATAGCTAGTCAATATATTTTCAATCCGATAAAAATCATGTGTATTTCTTGAAGATAAACAAGTATTAGATGTATTGGCTTGCTGTTCTTTTAATTTTAAAAGCATTTCAATCTCATCGCAGTCTGTTCCGCTTGACATTGGAGATAAGTTATGAGAACTTAAATTCGAAGTATTACTATTATTTTCAAATGATACTGTTCGAGCCCACAAAATTTTTAAATGCTTCTTCAAATTTTTAAATCACATATTTCTCTAATTTTTTCTCTAATTTTTTGTTTGTTTTCTACCCATATTTCTTAAAATTTTATATAATTCCGTCAAAATCAAAATGTATTATAACGATTAATAGTTTTTCGTTGTACACAAGCATCGACGTCAAAATAACTAGACGGGTGATAAGCTTCGAGGTGCGATGCCAGAGGACGTAAGGTATAACAGCGGGAACACTATTCTACGCCATATTACGCTCCCTCAGCGCGCGCGAAAATTTGAAATTGTAGAAATGCAAAGTTATTCATGTGTGTGTATGTATATACAGCAAAATGTAATAATAACTGTCAGATACATTTATTAATGTATCTGATAATAAATAATAATGTTTCGGTTTATTAAACTGAACAGAATATCGGTTCGGTTACGGTTTCGGTCTAGTAAAAAATTTTGGTTATAATCGGTTATCGGTTTCGGTACGAAGCCCTGCTTCAAAGTGTATATGGATCAAAGTACATAACACGAACATGAGGTGGCGCTGAAAAGGTTTCGCACATAAACTATGTTGCTCAGAAACGACATAACACTGAAACGACGTAGTATTGAACCGACTTGGAACTGAAAATACTCCGGTTATTTTAGTCATCGTACAAACAGAATATTTTATGTTCTAAGTAGGTTCAGTATCGTGTCATTTCTATGCCACATAGTTTCGGTGTCAAAACTTTTCAGTACTACGTCATGCCCGTGCTATGTACTTCAGAGTCATATAAATTATGCACCACGGGTACATATCGTATACTACACGTATATAAAGTTCCTTATTTTACATTATGTCTGGGCAGTTTGAAACATTTGTTTATCGTAGATTTAGTAAGTAATTTTTGAAAATGTATTAGAAGAGTATTATTACTTCATTAAATACAGATTCGTCTAAAACTCCACAGAGATCTGTACCGCTTGGCTCGTTATTTTCAATAAAATGCATTGGTTCTTCAGACTGGTAATTCTTAATTTCAACTTCTCTCTTTTTTTCAGGCTCAATTGTGATATTGTTTTTCTTCATGGAAATCTAATACACGATAAATAAACATAATTTCATAAAAGATTATAATTATTTTTCATTTTTTGTCTATCACAAAAAATGATGATATAAGGAAATCTTACTTTAAATGATCGACGAAGCTGTGGCTGCGGGTTTTGGCGTTCATCTTCTGAGTTGCCGTCGTCTGTAATACTTTCTTTCATAATAGTAGTATTTTTCTAAAATTAAATTAAACGTTTCATAACGAAAAGAGTGTCGACGAAGATACAATATTTAAATATGTAGCTATATCGGTAATCGTTATACTGAGGAACATTAATAAAAAGTAGTTCACCCATTTTATCTTCTGATCCATGTTTTGTTTCAAAACTTGCAATAAATATTCTGCACGATTACTGAGCTTCTTGTATTCTTCTTTACTGTTGTCGGGAGGATGGATTTTATTCCCCAACTTCAAATTGCCATCCATTCTGATTGCTTCCCATGATCCCATACCATGTTCGTAAATACCTCTTACCAATCTTGAATCATCGTCTGACGTCCACTCACAATCGAAATTTGCTGGCTTCAATCTAAAACAATATATTATAATAATAGCTCGAGTATAGAGCTTTTATTGCAACCTATATTATGAATGACGTATATTCTTTATATTAAATATATAACTGTTTTATTTAGAAAACAATTTTTCTTAGGCCAATGTCATCTGAAGAATGTGTAAAAGATGTCATTAATAATGATTCATACTTAACGTTAAAATGCCAGTTAGCTCGTTGTACAGAATCCGATGGAAGAACTTGACCCAATGATTTCAATTGGATTACAGCAGTGGACAGAGTCTTAGCGTTCACCGAAACTCCGTGGATTTTGAACATTGGCAATTTGTTCTGTTTTTTCTTCGCTTCTTTGGTTTCATCGTCTTTGCTGAGTTTATTATCTGTATTCATAGTGCTTTCGTATTTCATAATGCACGCGTCACATCCATATTGCAGTTGTTGCGCCAAGGATCGTATTTCAGATATAGGCTTGTGTTGAAGACCTGCGTCCGATGTTATGTCACTGAGACGCATCAAAGGATTTGGAAACTTTTTATAACTCTTTAGAAATCGACGCACCTGTTAATAAATATGTATAAATTTAGTAAATGTCTTATATATCTTTAAAAAAAATTATAAAATCTAAATTTTCTAAAACGCGCAGAAATATATTTGTCAATAATCAAAGAATAGTTATTATTTATCATTGCATACATTGAAAAAAATTTATAAATATATGTACTGAGACTAACCTCTGTACCTGAGAGTTTCATTGAACAGTCGGATGGAAGAATCGGTTTGGCTCTCTTTGCAGGCCTGCCATTGCAGCTATCGTCGCTTCCCTGAACGATTTGGCTGCTTTTCTTCCTCTTTTTACCTCGTTCTATGAAAAATAACCAATTTTGTATTTACATTGAGCATAATAAATGTATATAGTGAATCTACCACATAACATACCTTCACTTGGAGTCGTTTCTTGTACAGTTTTTCGATTTCGCGGGGGGAGGTACAAACCAATGATTTCTTTGGTCTTTTCTTCTTGCTGGATTTTAATTCTGTATTCTTCTGGGATGATCATCGCCTAAATAAATGCACGTTCAAAATATTAATTAAATATTTTATTAAACATCTAAACAAAATTATTGCAGAAAATTATGAATCATCTACCCAATCTTTATTCTTCTTGTTTTTATTATTATTACGTGCTTCAACTTCAACAAAAGTCGCTTTGAGAATGGAAAGTACGTCTTTACTGTTTGTGTTTGGCTCTCTATCCCTCGTTTTCGGCTCGTGTTTGGCTCTTTCCAAAATTTTGTCGATATCGTACTGTTACAAATCAAAAATTATCATTTATAAAAAAAGTTTAATCGTTGCAAAATGAGAAAACTAATTATCAGCCCCATATGATTTCCATATCTTTTCAATGCTTAAACGCTTTTCACGTATTGAGCAAAAAATCGAGATGCGTCATTCGCCAAGTCGTGAACATTGAAAAACATATCCTAAATTATATTTTTTGGAATGAAATTTAAGCTTTTTAAAATTTAACTTTACTTTTGAAAAAGATATAAAGAAAATAAACACTTTTTCGAAACTTAATTTATATCGATATATAATATTATGTAACTATGCAACAATTATTTGCCAGAACTTATTTAATGATACATACAAATACATACAAAATATAACAATTTTTATTAAATGATTTGTTAAGTACTTTAGTTGTAGATGTCCTACAATAGTAAACCATTTTATAACTATTCAAATCCGAATATTATATTTTTTATATGTTTTTATTTCAATTGCGTCTAAACGGCAAAACTGGTCGGGTGGGACGAGTCTACCGCCATCGACAATATTTTGTTCATTACGTGAAAAATATGAAGCTCGAATCGAACAGGGCTGCTTATGATTTCATATAATTGAAAATTAACCACTGGCTCTTTGTCATCGCCTTCTTGGTCTTTAAACAATTTCTCCGCACCAAACTTTAAGATCGCATTAAGATCTTTGTTGTACGGACTCGTGCTTGACTTTAAGCTCTTTTGTTCTAGTATCGTGCGTCCTCTCGTATCTATTCTTTGAATTACGAAGTGATCTCCCACCATCTTTTGGTTCGCTAGTTCGACAATCTTCTCTTCGACAGAATTTTTCGTCACAAATCGGTATACTTTGATCTATTTTCAATATGTAATAGGTTATTATATATAATATATTTTAAAAGTACGTTAATCATTTTAAATAAGAAAGTTTTCATGTATAAAGTATCGTGTTAACTAATTTTTCATCACTTATCAAAATAATAAATAAATTTACACTTCTTTTGAATTTTGGATTATTGAGCAGTTTCTACAAACTTTTCTGTAATGAAAAAATTTGTTGGAAATTAAGTTCATTTAATCCTTATAAAAGTGTACCGATAGAAAAATATTGTAATGGTTACTATAGCAATAACCATCACTAGAAACATAGATGCCGTAAATATAATACATTGTACGTTTGACAATGCTGTCGTTTGCCAAACATTGTTGGTATTGATAACGATATAATTTCTCTCAATGTATACCTGATTCTTATGAGCTGTCCGATGTGCCCTCACTTGTGCTTGCAAATAATTTTGTAGATTCCAGTCGGAGTCAAATATAATGACAGTGTCAACAGTAGCTAAATTAATGCCGAGGCCACCTGCTCTCGTGGAAAGCAGAAGGCAAAAATCCTGCGATCTCTCGGCATTAAAGTGATCTAACGCCTGTCTTCTCATTTCTCCTTTGACGCTACCATCGAGTCTTTGGAACGAGAAATGTCTCTCCTGTAAGTATCTGCCTAGAATGTCTAGCATGGGAACCATCTGACAGAAAATTAATACGCGGTGTCCTGTTACGTGGAGTCGCACCAGTAATTGGTCCAAAAGAACGAGCTTACCGGAACCTTGAATTAGCTGTTGCAAGTACCCCCCGGTGTTGTACTTTTCAAATGCTTCCAAAGGCTTCGTGATAAAAGCATGATTGCAGCACTTTTTCAGCTCCGCGACAAGATTGTGAAGAGTCGAAGTCGAGCCATTTTTAGTACCTTTTCGTAAATCATCGTAATTTTTTGTGAGGATCCATTTATAGTACTGCTTCTGTAAAGACGTCATTTCGACTCGCAATATTTGCTCGATCTTTGATGGTAATGACCGCTTTACTTCCGTTTTCACACGACGAAGAATATAATGTTGCAGCTGTTCATTTAATTCCTCATAGCAGTCTTCGGTGGGTTCATCCAGTCTCATTTCGAAAACTTTCCATGAAATGAATCTGTGAAAACGTTACTTTATTGTAATAAACTTAAACATGAAATAACTGTAACTGTGACGATTATAAATTATAATTAAATATATTGACACTCTACTTTCCGTATTTTTTAACTTAGGATTTGTATACACTTAACATTATTACACTGCGGAGTGGAATTCAGTGATGTTAACATTGATTTTATTGTAATGCGATAGTCCCGCGGTTTTTTGTCTCAAATGTGTTTTACGAGTCCAGTATGTTATTTAATTTATTTAAGTAAAAAGTTTACTTATTTGGCATAATGAAGTGAAGTAACGGCCACAGTTCTTTGAGATTCTCTTGCAATGATGTATTCGTTAGCAGTATTCGGAAATCGGTTTTAAAATCGAAAAGTGTTTTGTACAACGAAGACTCAAAATTTTTTAGTCTGTGAGCTTCATCCACAACAAGTACGGACCAATTCAAATCTTTTAAAAAGAGTTTGTCATTGAGTACAATTTCATAAGTCGTTAATATAGCATTAAATTTATATCTCTTCCGTGGTAACCACCATTCATGGTCTCTTATCTGCAAGTAAAACATCATACACCTTAAATCAACTGTTTACATAGATTTCAGATGCGCAATTATATCTAATCATCGATTACATTTAGTCATCAAAATAAGTGTATTTTATGAACAATTTTCATATAAAATGAAACAATTGTAAATAAATATATGAATTTACGAATAAAGAATCGAGCAGATCGAGTGAGGCTTCAGATATGATCAGTTTTAAATTTTTTATTACTGGACAATTTCGGAAATATGTATTTAAATATGTATTTATGTTTTGTTACCGAATGTAGACATTGAAGCATTATCCCTGTTAAAATATCCAGATAGGGCTCCTATAAGGGACGCTCATATACGAGGTTCTATAGGAATTTTACGTGGGAGTCCTACGTAGGAAATTGATACCTTAAAAATGGGAATTTTCACTGTAAATTCTGTGTTTATCGCAAAATAAATAATTTAAAGTAAAATTATTCAAAGTATAAAAATTCCCATAGGACCACCCTTATAAGAATCTCATCTGAATTTTTTCAACAGAAATTTTACAAACGCGCGATGCTCAGCCCAAATATAGATGTTTTATTTGTGTAATGTAATACAAAATTTACGTTAATGTATACTTAAGCGTCCAATGCTCGGTACCTTATTGTTTAATACTTACAATCTTTCGCGATGTAGCGTCGCCTATATAAGTGACAACGTTAAGACCAGGAGCCCATTGAGAAAACTCTCTTTTCCAGGACATTATGGTTGACAATGGTACCACTATCAAAAATGGTCCGTATATGTCACGTCCGTGAAACATATAAGAAAGGAAACCTATTGTCTGTATAGTTTTTCCAAGGCCCGTTTCATCTGCCAAAATAGAGCTACAATATCATTTATAACAAATATCGAGAACTAAGTTAATGAATTGAACAAATAATTGTGATCGTTTTAAGCCAGTTAATTCATAATCATAATTCGCTTACCTACATTTTGTATGCCACTTACGAATCAACCAATTCAAACAATATACTTGGTAATCTCTGAGAATAAATTCTTTGTCATTACCAATATATGCAGGTTGCTCTGATACAAATTTACATGACGTTAGACATCTAGGAAACTCAGGATTCACGGTGGGAGTTTTTTCGGATGATTCTCTTTCGAGAAACTCTTCTACCTTCTTCGGCCACCGTTTGGACACTAAGGCTCCGTCTTCAGACGTGGCATCAGAGTAAGGCAAACTTTCCCATTTGCAATAGTAATCAACATAATCTGTTTCAGGATTTGTAGTTTTACCTGTAAGACAATTCGATAGATATACAGTTTACTTCATATATATGCTGTTACTAATTAGTAATTATTTCAATAATATAATTGTTTATCTTAATGTTTGCTTAAAGCAATCATGAATGAAATAATACAAAATCTTGACCTATGATTCTTTCAACATTGTAGTGCGTTCTCAGTAGATTTTTACAAAGCTCCTTCTGGCATTCATAGAAATCTACGTCTTCGGATGGTGCATACTGTAGCCACTTTTCAATTTCACTTTGTTTTTTGATAAAAGTAGCAAGTTTTTGCAAGCATTTTGCCTACAATATATGAAATATTAATATTTTCTGTGAAAACTGTAATTTTACAATCAAGTTTACTCAATTCAAATTATTTTATAATTTCAAAATTTACTTTTTGAGCTATCAATAATTCCTCAGATTCCCAGGTACAATGAATATGAGACCAATCTTTCCATTTGATCAGATAGTGTCTTTCCGTTTCTACGCCGTCTAAATTTTTAGGATTTGGGTCGCCATATTCGTCAATGGCATATATCGTCGTACTATTTCCCGTTGCTAAAGTAATACAAATTAATGATAACATTATCACCGATATTGTTTACGACTGTTTTAATATATTTTGCTCTCTTTACTTGGCCCTAATAAAATAAACTTTAACTCAATACGTCAAACGTTTTCAATTGTGTACCTCCTTTCATGCCTATTCGATGATCCAAAATACGTTCAATAGTGTCGACTGTATCGTATTGCAATTGACTTATAATCTGCTCCATTTTTACATCATCATTGTAAGTACTTTCCTCGTTTGCTTTCTTATAGTTCACTGCTAATTCTAACGTTTGCGTTGCTAAACTATTGTACAAATATTTGTTAAATATTAACAATCAATAATGAGCTTACATCTATTACATTTTAAATTACATTATATTATTTTATTAGATTTTCAGTTAAATTTGTATCAATTACATTATCAATATATTTACGTTCCATCTTTCACCTAATTGTGATATCTAGCATGTTTCAGCTAATCGCAATAATGTACCTTAAAAGACATTGCAGGTTCCAAATAAATAAGATGGGTGGTAATTTGTCTGGGCCAAGTAAAACTACCTCGGTTACATTACAGTACAACATTAGGAAATATGAATTTCGACAGTTTATTTCTTGATTAATATCTTAACTGGAATTCAACTGCAAGACATTACATATACATTCCTGTATAATTAACAGCACATTGAAGTTGTTACAAGTTTTCCATTCTGTTCAGACATGTTTACCTTTTATTATCATCGTTTTCAGAAAAGAAATTTTCCGGTAATTTAGAAAAAGGTTCTTCGCGTAATGGTATTTCCATTGTGCTTTTTTCTATTTGCATATTAGAAGGTGGTTCGCTTTCAGTATCTTTCAATCCCAAATTTGAGATTTGGCAGTGCCACGTCTTAGGAGAACTAAAAGAATATAAGTGAAAAGATAAGAAATTCAGACGATATGACTATTTTCAATATTTAATATTAATAACAGTCTTAGCCTTTTGAAGAATAGTTACCACTTTATCTCTTTTAATTGCTTCTCAGCTTTTAACTCAGATACTTCTTGTGATGTAAGTCTCTCAACGTGCCAGCATGGATTTAACGGAGGAATATCGTATTTATCCCAACTATTGGCAGACGTTTGATTAGATACTCTTTCATAGTTTATGTTTCTTTCAGCAATGTCATATAAGCTTCCAATTTCATAATTATGATTTGTTGCAGTTGCAACTAAGTCATTACACGATTCAAATTCGGAAGATGAAGTAGAGCTCGAGAATAAGCTACAATCGTTGTATTATAATAAACAGTGTACTTCTATAACATTTTCACTTTTAATATATACTTAAACAAGTAAGAATAATTATATGCATAATAATAAATGATAAATGATAAAGACCGACATTAAAACAACAAATTAATTATTTTGTATTATAATTAATTAATTTATGAAGTTAAATGTTTTATATATTTCTGAAACAATTCAATACAACATAGAATTACTACAAACCATACAAGAATCATAAAAAAAACCTCAAACAAACAATTTATTAGAAGGCTGGCATCGAGGATTTAATGCAATAGTAAAAAAACAAACGTTCGACTCTGTGGCATATGATTGAATACATGAAGATAGAACAACTTAAAATAGAAATTCAGCTTAATAGAGTTTCAAATAATCAAGCATTAACACCCCCAAGAAAAAAAGCTTAG
>JABFOW010000154.1:0-14535 GCA_022817725.1 Archaeoteleia sp. ZL-2020 | reverse complement strand
TGGACTGTGCAGATATCTTTTGTACAAGTCCTGTAAACAGCTTTTCGCTTAGCATCCCCTTCTTCTGTAGTTCCGATATCGATACCTGAAAAATTTCATCAGTAGCCCGCAAAAGCTCATCTGCAAATTGTGGTTCATTTTTTATTTTGAATCCTTGGTTGCGTATCAAACTCTTAATCATTTCAGAATCTTGAAATTCTACAAATGTTTTAAACAAAGCTACATACTTATTAAGCGATTCTTTAAATAAATTGGGAAAACCATAAAGATTATAAAGATTCCTATCTTTCAGCGCTAGATCATCTACATTGAGTAAATCTGATTTAAGTGCCACTTTTAGAATTTCTTTGTCTTTAGTCCCTTGAAACTTTTTCCATAATAAATTAACCTGTTCTCTGTCAAATTTGTCTTCAGTATCCTTTTCAGGAGATAACTCACTCCGCCAGAAACAGTGCACCATAATTATTTTGGCATATTCCAGTCCTGATTTTATTATAGATCCCTTCTTTCCATGTTGATCCATCAGATGCGTGCAGAGAGTATTATAATCCTTTATCGATATAAACTCTGTTACTAAATCTTTTTGCAAAATTAAGGAAAAAACCTCTCGCATCTTATCTTCTTGCATCTTTGTTAAAATGGTTACTAGAGATACTGAGATTGACTTAAGATCATCAATATTATCTTTATTCCACCTCTTCAGTACATGGAGTATCAATATTCTTGCTGTATCTGGGATTTCCTTAAAAGCAGCTATAGCGTCTAGTGCTTCTTCGACATCACCTTGTTTTAAGGTATATGTTTTATTGTTTAATAATGATTCAATAAGCTCAACATCTGATGATGTTTCACTACCAGAAAATAAATCTGAGAGCAAATTACTCTCTAGTGCACTAAGATCACCTTGCTTTAAAAGTGAAAATAGTAAATACTCTTATTGCAGCTTTATCATCATTACTATCACGAGGTAGTTCATCATAGTCGTGCAGCCTACCAATCAGATTCTCTAGAGGGTTGATATCATATTCTGTATCTGCTTTAAAAGATAAATCAATCTCTGGAAATTGATTAAATAGTAAAAATGCAGCTTTTTGATATCCAGATATTACAGCCTCTTCAAACATCGCTTGAACTGTTTCTTGATCAACGCCCCATCCAAGATCAAACAATCTAGGAAGTAAATCTGTTACTTCATTCGCTTGAAGAAGAGCACAATAATCTTCTTTTGTTAGCTGATCTTTAATAATTTGAAACAATTCTTCTCTATCTGCTGGCTTTTCTTGCAATAGTATATTTGCAAGGGCACTATGCGAAGTCTCTTTGTTTACTGAATGAAGGTTTGCATATTCACTCTCAAGTATCTTTTTAATTATCTCTTTGTCTTGTGTTGCAAATGCTAGATCAAGTAAAGATTTGTCTACCTTTTTTGCAGTTTCTTGCAGATCTTTAGTTCCTTTATATCCTGTTGGTGGTGGCGAATTTAACAATTTATCAATGGATTGAGTATCTCTAGCCTTTATTGCTGCACTAAATATAGCCGTAAGCATCGTAACCTGTTGCACGTTTTATTATGCCTTTCATAAGATCTAGCCTCACTCATAATTAGTTTTTCCATGTCAATTGGAATATTGGAAAACCGCATGGAAATACCGTCTTATTTTAATTATCGTTTTCACATCACACTCACTTTTCAAATCCTAAGTAAAATAATTCCATATTTTATTTGCTCAATAAATCAATTATTTTTCCGGTAAGCACAACTCTACACTTTCGCCTTAACATATCTTCGACCGAGATCCGGTTAAAAAATAGTCATACTCAAATTTTAATCACTGTTAATAGCAACTCTAACTGTATTCTCTTACTCAATCCACTAACTTAAAGCTAAGATAGTGAACACCTATTGAGACAATATGGACATTATAATAATATTATTTAATTATAAGCTTTGAATTATCTTTTCTAATTCTAATTTTAGAACTTCTCTTTGCTTAGTACTTATTTTTTTTAATCCATTAGTCTGAAATTTAAACATATCATTTTCTATATAAACTCTCATCACAGAAGCAGAAATATGTCTTTTGTTTACACTCTTCTTAATACCTAACAAATCCTCTAATACTAGCCTGTCATCTTTAAACTTGATAACCTTCCTTAAAATTGCACGAGACCGAATGTTGTTTTTCACAATATATTGTTTTAAATCAGCATCTAACTGAACAAATTGTAAGCATTCAGAAATAGTAGACTCATTAATTGCTAATTTTTCCGACAACTCACTACGTGATTCAAATATTTTGTTTCTTAATAATGAATTAAATGCTATACCAAGCTCCACAGGATGGAGATCTTGTCTATGTATATTCTCTATTATTGCAACTTCTTCTGCCAAATCACTGTCTTGTATCACTATACAAGGTAACTTTTCTAGACCCACTAACTTTGCAGCCCTCAATCTTCTCTCACCACTTACAACTTCAAATTTACCATCACTAGCTTCACAAGGAATAACAGTAAGAGGTTGCCTTATACCATATTGCTTGATCGACAATGCTAAGTTATCAATTTCTTCCTGTGGGAAATGCTCTCTAGCTTGGCTTTTAAAAGGTAATAAATCACCTATCCGTATATAATAAAATTCACCGATATTCTTTTCTAGTCCCACACTCATCCTTGCACTTATTTCGTGAGGATTTGTTAATTTTGAAAGTGCAGTAGAAATATCTTTGTATCTTACTTTTGCCATTTACCACTCCACTAAATAGAAATGTTTATTATATAACGCAATAGTTCCATTGTATCTTCAAGAGCTATAGAATTTTTCTTCGCAAAAAATGCCAATGGCTTACACAGTTTTGACGCATTTATTACATCCTCACTTTTTCTAAAAGCAAAATCTGGTTTGACATACTCTGAATAAAATGACTTTAAAACAGTCATTGCCTCTGCAGCATTAGATGATCTGTCCTCATACTTATTAGGAATAATATTAATTTGTTTTTTCTCGGTATCCATGTAGTAAAAAAATTTGCTCAAATCTTCCATTAACAACTTTAAGCCATTTAAGCTATACGGCTGTGTCTCACACACTATTTCTATTACATCGACAAAATTTATAACATTTCTATTTAGCACACTAATAGTAGGATTAGTGTCGATGAATATAAAATCATAATCCTGCTCTAGTACATTTAATGCAAGAGAAAGACGCTCCTCTCTTCTCGGTATATTAGATAAATCAGCTTCTAATCTTGTTAATGATAAATTAGATGGAATACAATCCAGACCTGGAAATACATTATGAATTACACTAGAATGCGCATGACCATTTATTATTAAATCATATAACGTGAGATTATCATGATTCGTAAGACAAAACGAAACAGATAAATGTGCTTGTGGATCTGCATCAACAGCTAATACCTTATAACCCATCAGTGCAGCGTGTGATGCCACTTGATAACAAAGGGATGTTTTTCCAGTCCCACCTTTGAAGTTATAAAACGTATGCTTTTTTTTCGCTATTTTTGGTGCTTCATATAAATTCTGAACAACAGATCTGGCAACCTGTAAACCATACTTTAAATTCTTTCTACTACCATCATCAAATGGCAGTATGTTGTTATGCGATAAATACTTACATATCACTGAGTTAGAAACTCCAGTAAAATTAGCCATCATCTTTTGAGTTAATCCATCTTTTTTAAAATTTTCAATCATTTCAAATACTTCCTAGCACACCCTGCTCTTCACATTTATGACTTACACATTAATTTTTCGCGGCCGCGAAAAATTAAAAATTCATATCAATACAATTAACTCATTAAAAAACATATTACGTTATTTCAATTATTTATATTGCAATAAATTATTATATATATTATGTATGACATTAATGGAAGTAAATAGTTTTTGTACATATGTACCCTATTACTTCGTTTATATTTATTTTACAAATACACAGGGATGAAATGCAGGAAACGGGATGAAATGCATACTAAAGCATTGATTGGCAGGATCTGCTCACACAGATAGAAAAGGTGGCAGCACAGAACTACCACGCTATATACATCACTTATTGTATATTATCTTTGTACAATAAACAAGTAGGTACTTGATGTTGCAGCCTTTTAAAAGCAAAATAACTTTTAAAGGAATGAGTGAACAATGTACCTTACACTAGAAGACATTAAATTTCAGCCACAATTGATAGATCCAAATGCTGCTAAGAGCATAGGAAGATCCAGGACTGCAGTACTTATGCAGATGATTTACTGGAGCAAAAAATCACATAATATAATAGACGGAAAGAAGTGGTTTTATAATACTATTAGAGCTTGGAATAAGCAAATATCTTATTATTCTGAATCTACTATTAAAAACGCTATTCGCTTCTTAGAAAAACGTGGGTTTATTATTTCACGCAAAATGTCCGCAAAAAAATGTGACCATACAAAATGGTACTCAATAGTCGAAGAAGAAGTAGTATCCTTTTTTAAAGAAGTACACTCATGCAACAATAAATCACAAGAAAACGAAATAAGTCAATCAGGTAGAAATTACCTAATCGATAAAGTAATTTCTAACCATTCTATTATAACAAAGACTACTACAAAGATTACGAATTCTTCTTCTATAGAAAACAATAAGACAAACAATCAAAACATTGACCCAAACGTAATAAAAAAGAAGAAGAAAAATAAAAATTCTTTTAATTCAATAGAGGACTTAGAAAACATAACTTCAAAATCAAAGAATAGTTCCCTTTGCCAATCAAAAAAGCAAGAGAGTACGACTTCAACCTCAAAATACAAAAATTCTCAAAGTGAAGGTTTATCCAAGATAGTGTCACAAGAAAAAGATTCATTATCTAGTTCTTACAAAAATAGTCTTACAGATGAAGAATTTCAAAGTGTCTATGCGATGAAAGAAGCTTGGGATGAAGTATTTAAACAATCTACTTACCCTATAAAATCTTATGTTTCTAAGAAAAATACCACTCACTTGTATGAACTACTGAAAGAAAAATTTGGTGGTGATATTGAGAAATGGAAGACCTATGCTAGGCTTGTAAATTCTAGTAAGTTTTTAATGGGTGAGAAGGAAACTAAGAAAGGCTTTAAAGCACAGTTTGGGTGGCTCATACAGCATGATGTGATAGACAAAATATTGTGCGGAGAATACGGAGTCGGCGATAGGGTTTTAGATCAAGACAATGTATCTGAAAATATAGCACAACAGAAAAAAATGATAGCTGAGAAGTCTATAAAAAAGATTTCAGAGCATATGAAATCTAAAATTTCAGACTCATCTGAGAGGTCCGAGTTTAATTCTTATCTCTTGAGTAGAGAATATAAAAGAGATGGAGATAAATATGAAATTAAGGATATGATTCGTGGTCGTTCTGCAGAAGGTCTTGTATTATTTGGGCAAGAGCCATTTTTATACAGCATGTTATATGAATCATATCTTTCAAAAAAATATATAGGTCTTAGTTACTTTGATAGTAAAGAAGAGATAAGCAAGCTAATAAATAATCTTTCCTGTAAAAATACAGGATCAAGTTTGATGGAAGTGCTTAGAGGTATTAGTAGAAAAATTGATGCTATAGATTTTACTAAAACCAAAATAGGTGAAGTGCACCAGATGATTAGTGATAAAAATTGAATGTTATAGAACACTAATAGCAGTAAGACACAAATTGTTTCTGTGAATCATGAATTTTAATAGCAGTATGCAAATTGCCAAGAAAGAGCGTGTAGACTTAGAATCTTTGTCTGGAACCATAGAGAGAATCACATTTCACAGTGAAGAAAGTGGCTTTGCGGTATTAAGAATTAAAGTAAGCAAAAAGAAAGACTTATTGACTTTGATTGGAAATATTCCATTTGTTGCAGTTGGTGAGTATATTTACGCCAAAGGTGTTTGGTGTAATGATTCAAGGCATGGACTGCAATTTAAGGCTGAATTTTTGAAAGCAATAAGACCTAATACTTTAGATGGTATAGAAAAATATCTAGGGTCTGGCTTGATCAAAGGAATAGGTCCTCATTTTGCAAAGAAGCTAGTTCTGGAATTTAAAGAAAAAGTCTTTGATGTTATTGAGGAATCTGCTGAACTTTTATTTAGCATTCCTGGTATAGGAAAGATAAGAGCAAACACGATCATTAATAGCTGGGCAGAACAAAAGGTTGTGCGTGAAATTATGGTGTTCTTGCAATCCCATGGTGTAAGTACAACAAAAGCAACAAGAATATATAAGACTTATGGTGAAGATGCGATTCAAATTGTTTCTGAAAATCCATATAGACTTGCAAAAGATATCCATGGCATTGGATTTTTGAGTGCTGATAGAATAGCGATGAAGCTTGGAATTAAAGAATGCTCTTGCATTCGTGCAAGAGCAGGAATCAATTATACATTAATGGATTCTTTATCTGAAGGAAATTGCGGCCTTGTGCGCAGTGAGTTATTGCAGAGAGCAGAAAAATTACTTGCAATTCCTTGTGACATATTACTTGATGCACTGGAAAAAGAAATAGCAGAACAATCTTTAGTAACAAATATAATAGATAATAAAGAAATTATTTCTTTAGCTGCCTATGCAGCTTATGAAAATAGCGTGGCGAGTAGCTTGAAAGCCATAGCATGCGGCATTCCTGTGTGGAGTAAAATCAATATCGACAAGGCGATTGAGTGGGTAGAAAAAAAGCTTTTGATTAATCTTGCATTGAATCAGAAAGAAGCAATCAAGCAAGTAATTAAGAGTAAGATCACTGTAATTACTGGTGGTCCAGGCACTGGAAAAACGACGCTACTTAATTCTTTAGTAAAAATACTGAATGCTGTGAAATACAAGGTTTTGTTATCAGCTCCTACTGGAAGGGCAGCAAAACGACTATCAGAAAGTGTTGGCAGTGAAGCTGTTACAATACATAGGTTACTAAAGTTTGATCCAGCTACTTTTAAATTTCAATATAATCAAGATAATCCACTGAAATGTGATGCATTAGTTGTTGATGAATGTTCTATGATAGATATTCAACTGATGTATTATATTATGAAAGCTTTGTCGAAGGATGCATGTTTAATTTTAGTAGGTGATGTAGACCAGCTTCCGTCTGTTGGTCCAGGACAAGTTTTGAAAGACATTATAGATTCTGGCTGCTTACCTGTTGTTCGTTTAACAGAGATCTTTAGACAATCAAACGCTAGTGCGATTATATCTAATGCACATAAGATTAATGCTGGTATTATGCCAAATTTAGACGCAAAAGAAAATACAGATTTTTATTATATAGCAGCAGATACGCCAGAAAGTATAGTAAAAAAGATTATTACTATAGTGTCACAAAGAATTCCTAGTAAGTTCAAATATGATTCAGTTGCTGATATTCAAGTGCTAACACCGATGCAACGTGGTGGTTGTGGAGTAATATCGTTAAATATCGAGCTACAAAGAGTGTTAAATTCAAACACAGAATTGTCGATAGAACGTTTTGGTTCTAAGTACTATATTGGCGATAAGATCATGCAAACAGTCAACAATTATGATAAAGAAGTATATAATGGAGATCTAGGATTTGTGAATAGTATAGATCAAGAGAATCAAGAGGTCACAATTCGTTTCGACGACAGAGATGTTAAGTATGACTTTAATGAATTAGATGAGATTACACTTGCATATGCAGTAACTATTCATAAATCACAAGGTTCAGAGTATCCAGTTGTTATAATACCGGTATCGATGCAACATTATATGATGTTGAAGAAGAATTTGCTGTACACTGGTGTAACGCGCGGGAAAAAGCTTGTAATCTTAGTTGGCCAGAAGAAGGCCATTGCCATTGCAGTAAAATCTAATAGTCAAACGAACAGAATTACTAGGTTGAAACAGTTATTGCAATCATACTGTTAGTTTACACTACTATAAGTTGTACATGTATATATGATAATAAACCAAGATTTTGCTGCATTGTAAATTATTAATTATTGGTATTGAAGGTTTTGTTCTCTAATTCTAAAGAAGAAAAGTTTGTTGCTAATTTTGCTAAGAGTTGTAAGTTATATCGTATGATATTGCTCATATGTAGCGGAATATTTCTACTTCTGAGCATGATATTATTTATATGCAAGATTTATTGGTATTTTACTCAAACAATAAAAGAGCAAATCTTTGAGATACACAAAGTGCTGAATAAACAAATTGATAACGAAGTCCTCATTTTACGCGAAGTACTTGCGATGAGAAATTCAGATTGTGTTATATCTTCTAAAGGTAGAAATCTTTGCAATAAGGAAGTTATTTTACAAGCATATAACTTGTTGAAAAGCACAAAAGCAGGTATAGATTTTACCAATACGATTTTAGATTTTATCAGTTTAGATGATAATAGAGATATACGTGTTGATATAATCCGCGATCACTTAAACCACGAGGCTACTAAATATAGGTTGTGTATTAAAGATTATGATAGTGTTAATGATTAATAAAGAGATAGAGTTATTATTCAATGATACACTAAATGAAAAAGTATTTTATAAAACAAATAACAAATCTAATCACAAAACACTATTTCAGAAAATAGTACCAGAAATTAACTCATCTTTAGAGCAATTCAATGGTGAAGTAATACTGAAAGCTGCTATTAAACGCCATTATTTCTATAATACAGTCACCAATCATGTGCTATTACCTGTATTTACTATATTCTTAGTTACCATTTCCTTAAATATAATCTTTCTATGCTTTTTAAAGCAGCTATTACGAAGCAATTTTAATATGTCCCAGGCTGCAAAGGCGCTTAGTATGTATCAAGATTTATTATGCAATATACGTACACAAATATTGTCAAGATATAAGGATATAGAAAAGAAGGGTGTTACTATAGCAATTTATGGTATTCGACATAACATACCTTTGGATAGTAAGTGTATTACTGAAGTGCTAGAAATATTGCGTAGTGTTTTAAAATTCGAAGGTATATCGCTTACTTACAATATAGATGTAAAAATAGAAAAATTGCTTGTAGATGTTTTGTTATTGAAACAGATTTTATTAAGTATGGTTTGTTTTTCTATGTGAGATCTTTATAAGCGTAATATCAATATAGATATCACATGTAATCATAAGCAGCATTTAAAGACTATTAATATAGAACTAACAGATGATAGTATGTGTATAACTAAGAAAAAACTTAGAAATCAACTATTACCTCAAGATATAATATTTAGTGCTGAAGAATTAGAATCATTGTTGCAAATATATAATGGGGTATTTAGTCATAACCGTAAAACTTATGGTGGTAATAGAATATTAATCACCATGACACTGAGTTATAGTCATCTTGTAGTGGTCAATAATGTTGTAAAATTACATGTTTAGAGTGCTGATAAAGGTTTTTATATATAAAATATGCGTTGTGATTCTTTTTATTGATTATTGCTTTGGAATAAACAATGTCGTCATATCAAATGTTCCAAATAAAAATATATATTTTATAGGTCGTGATAATGAACTAAATACAATTAAAGCTTCATTTAAAGAACAAAATATATTGGCAATTGTAGGATCTGCTGGTATTGGGAAAACACAAATAGCTAAGCAGTACGCCAATAATAGTGCAGAGTACGACTTAATATGGTGGATAGAATCAGGCAAAAGCATAGTAGCACAATATTTAAAGCTAGTAGATGATTTAAATGGGAAGCAATTATTAGCTGAGAAATTATATGTTCCTATGAATAGCGAAGCAAAGGCTATAAAGAAAGTCAGAGACGTACTTGAAAATCTTTGTATGAATATGCTGTTTATTTTCGATGACTTCGATAACTATACAGAGATAAAAGATTTGATACCAACAAGTACAGCTTGTCCTAAAAATAAGTTGAGTGTTTTAGTAACTTCTAAGAACCTTTTATCATGGAATAATAGTATCAGAATTGAAGAGTTTCATAGAGATGAATCTATCAATTTATTTCGTCAGTTCATAGGTAATAGAGATACTCAGTCTATGAATAAACTATCTGAAGCGTTAGGAGATTATCCAATTGCTATCACACAAGCTGCAGTATATCTCAAAACCAATCCAAATGTGAGTATAGAGCAGTATATTGAACTGTTTTATAATAGAAGGGTTGCTTTGTGGGGATATGAGGAGAAGCTGGTTACTCAGCGTGATGCTGATTTAGACAACTATAAGAAGACAGTTTTTGCAGCGATAGGTATAAATGTAAAAGAATTAAAGCAAAAATCTGAAAATGCATTTAAACTAGCATTATTAATTTCTTTTATGCATTCATCTGATATACCAGAAAAGATATTAAAAGAGAATTTCAAGGATATTTTAGAAATGAATGAAGCTATTTCTATCATACAGAGCAATGCATTATTAGTACTAAACGGAAGGCGTAATACTGAAGTGGATTTAGATAATTTTTACTCAATACATGAGGTACAACAAGCTGTGATACGAGACTTAGCAACAGATAATGAAAAAAAAGAGAGTATCAAAAAACTTGCAGAGAACCTTAATGCCCTGCTTCCTAAATAGATAGATGTTTTGGAGGTATTTGCGAGGCAATATAACTTTAAAGTTGCATCTGTTACTTTAGATGGTGGAATTATTCAGAAATTCCTAGCAAGTTCCAGTGTAATTTTAGCTCAGAAATTCAATATTCAATCAACGCCTTCTCTTTTTGCATATTCTGAGAGTTTAGGATTTCTGGTGCCGATTACGCATCAATACCTAGCGCTAGATCTATTGAAGCGCAATGCTGCTTAAGGTATTTTAGGAAACGCGAGTAGACCTAAGATATTGGAGGATCAGCTTGGTGGGTATATGACAGGAGGCTCGATTCATGCAAGTGTTCCAGTATCCAGTTTAGAGCTTTTGACGCTTGATCCACCATCGTTTAATGCTGGCTGCGGAGGAATCAATGCATATTTTGGAGGTTTTGGTTATATCAACGGCAGACAGCTTGAGGAGTTATTTAAGAATATAGGTAGCAACGCCCTTTCTTTTGGCACGATGCTGACAATGAAGACGCTCTCTCATTTAATTTCTGATTTACTAGAAAATTTAGAGGCTATGGCGCGATTCATGAATTCACAGAATATTAATAGCTGCCAGATGGGAGCAAGTATTGCATCTGGATTATTTCCGAAAAATGAGCACTCACAGCGCATGGCATGTCAAGCTAGGAAGATGGGAGGTGCATCTGGTGTTGGCGCGTCTAGCTCTAACTATTTTACAGCAAGATATGACTGTAGTGACGGGCTTGAAATGAGTGCTACAAATTCTGATAAGACTGGTGGCATGTTGCCACTTGAGTATAACTTAGTGTGGCTTGCGCTTTCTAAAGAAGGTGTCAATTTAAGTGCGGGAGATAAAGAGTTTCTAATGGGACAGAGCGGCACTGTGATTGCCACGAAGACGCCTGGTGGTTCTGTGAAAGTAGAACATAAAAAGTCTCTTATGCTAGATAATAAGCTGCTTCATGGATTAATCTTTGGATCAAATTTAGGTAATGAGAGTTTAGAGAGATATTCTTGTGCTAAGGATGATGAGTGTCTATCTCCAGTAATTTTTAAAAGTAATATGAAGCCTGAAGATACGATGATTTTCAAGGTGAGCAGAATTATTGAGTCTATCGCGTCCAAGATACTCTCTGAAAATGCAGGAAGTAGCGAGGAGCTGAGCTCTGATGAAAAACATTTAATCACGAAGTCGTCCATTCATATTTTAAAACTTATATCGCTAAATGCAGGCCTAAAAGGGCACGGCGTCTCGCATACCGTTGAAGACTATGCAGAGAGCATAGCATTTGATTATGTTAGATTCACTTTTAAACTTTGTATCAGGCGCTTGGGAACATGGAGCATGCACAAATGGAGGGTGATCAAATCAAGAGTTTTAAAGAAGAGATTAGATATATCAAGCAAATGTTATTTAACGAGCGAGTTAAAGCGTTTGAGAGGCTAAACACTCTTCTTGCTGTAAAGCAGTGCACTCAGCAGATCGAAAACATGGTTTTTGCATCGTTTGCACAGTATAGGGATAAAGGAGAGTAAGCGCATATGTCGGTATTAGATACAGTATAGCTATGGCTCTGGTAAGGTGTTATTTCACTGTTTTAACGCGATTGCTATGATGTTTCGAAGTGGTTTGATGGAATCGCTCATAGATCTCTCACTTGTTTTATCCCTTGCTTTTGTTGGATTTAAAGCTGCCTTTGGCAAGGATAAGATTGGCATATATGTCAGGTGGCTTATGACGTATTTGGTTGTGGTACTTACTTTAGTACAACCAAGGTCCACATTTCAAGATGGTGGCATGACTATACATATTCGGGACATTATTACCAAGAAAGCTTATAAGGTGGATCACGTGCCGCCAGGTCTAGTTTTACCTGCTTCTATCATCAGCGGTCTTGGATTTGCGCTGACGCAGAGTTTTGAGCAAGTTTTCTCGCATGATGATCCAACATACCTTCCGTACCACCAATATGGCACTTTGTTTGGTAGCCAAGTTATGAGTGAGCTTCGGAATTTTAAAATACAGGATCCTGTATTTGCTGAGAACATGGAGAGTTATATTTCAAATTGCATGATGTATGATGTCATGATTGGCAGGAAATATGATATCACAGAGCTAAGGAGTAGCAGTGATATTTGGAAGCTTATCACGGATAACGCCTCAAACCTTCGAATGTTTAATTATAGGTATCCCAGCAAAGGCGGCAGAAAGCTGGTTACTTGCAAAGCTGGCATTACAGAGATAGCAAGTTTTTTTAAAGGAGAAGAGTCTGCACTTGCCAAGAAGTTTCCTATTTTTTCTTCTATGTCTTCGCAAAATGCTAAGGGTGGGATCATTAAATCTTTGGAACGCAGCAGCAGATTCTATGACAATTTAAGTGTAAATGTAAGTGATCAGCTACGGCAGATTTTACTTATCAATGCATTTAAAGATACACCTGCAAGTTATGGCAAATTGCGCGCGCTGCAGCAGCAAAATAGCAGTTGGAAATTTACGGGAGAAGCTGGCAGGTATAACAGCAAGCTTCGAAGCTGCATAGCTTGCTGCTGCGTTTAAAATTGTTTTTTGATATTCCTTATTAGAAACGATAGCGTATAATGCTTTATCCAATCTATGAGGCACTTCTTTTGACACTCTATGCGAAATCTCTCGAATATGTTCTGCTTCTGATAAAAAATCACGATACTCATCCATAACTTCTAATCTAATATCGGCATTTTTTCCAGCTCCATCTATAGCATTCGAATATGCAACAGATAGAATCTTGGGAAGACTGCTAAATATTTTACTTAGAGACTCTGCGTTACTACTAGTGCATATTTTGTTTGCTTCTCTTTGAAGTTTAGGATCTATATTTGTGATATACTTTTGAACCAGCTTCAACTTATTGGTTAGAATATGCTGTTTTATATCCTTGGCAGTTATGGATCGAATTCCAAAATCATCTGTGATCCCAAGTGCATTAAATCCATCTTTTAGCTGTGCTCGTAAAATGTTCTCTAAAATCTTGTCTACATGGACTGCTCCCACAATTATTTGTGCAATTTCTTCATATAATTGATAAAAATTTTCTCTAACGTGTTCTTTTACGTTAGACATAGTGATAGATTGCTCCTGAATAATAGGTTCAAGGTTGAATAAATCTTTTAATCTTGCGTTAATGTCAGCTGCATTTCCCTTGCTAAGACAAGCTAGTAATTTCTCATCATTATACTTCTTTTGAATAATCTCTCTTATATCTTGCTTATTTATTAATGATTCGCCTTTTTCAAAGTTCCGTACTTTACCACCCTCTTCAAAAAAATTTAAGTGATGTTTCTCAAGTACTTTGATAACCTTTGCATTTATTGCATCTATATCTTTTTTATGATGAATAGAAAAATAAAATAGTTTGAATCTTGTAATTTCTTGATGCAATACAGCGCTGTAATCTGCAGCTTGTATAAAATCGACAATATCCTGCGTTTCTTGCTTTAAATATCGATCTAGTAAAGATACTAGCTCGTCACCACACTTCTTCTCTAGCTGTGCGACTATATATAGTAAAGGCAGTTGAGTATGCTACATATTAAAAGCAAAATCTATAGCCTGTTGAAGAGTTTGAAAATTATGAATAATTGACTTTACTTTGACCTTAAAATTGGCCCAAAAAATCTCTATCGGATTCATGTCTGGAGAATATGGTGGTAAAAAAAGCAAGGTACAGCCTGCATTCTCTATGAGTTGCTTGGTTTTTTCTGACTTATGAAAAGCAGCATTATCCATCACAACAACTTGTCCTGGCTTCAATACTGGAACAAGAAATTTTTCAATCCACATATTAAAAAGTGCACTATTGCAAGTACCTCTAAAACAAGCCAGAGCTAATATCTCAGAGCCGCATTTTGCAGCTATAAAACTCTCTCTAGCATAACGCTTGCCTGACACTTCTCCATACAATAATTCACCTCTTTTCGACCAGCCAAATGATCTATGAACATAAGAATCTATGCCGCTC
>JABFOW010000153.1:0-14560 GCA_022817725.1 Archaeoteleia sp. ZL-2020 | reverse complement strand
CGCTAAATCGTTGTCTACCTCGGTGATGAGCCGTTGTCCATCTCCATACTAATGCACGCAGCAACATTGTCGTTGGGCGAAATTGATTAACGGCAGCGTCGTAAACTCACCGTTATGCGTTCACCTCGATTTTACCTTTACGAATACCCTGGCACATATCCAATTTACCATAGGTTCGTCGATTAAATAACGCCCGGCGATTATTTTGTGAAAATGTTTAAAACTTATAACACACGCGTTTCTGTAGCGCGCACATCTTATTTCGTTGACTGCTTCGTCGTTTTGTCGTTGTCACAGGAAAGCTGCTGTGCAGCGGAATGCTAAACGGTATTCTTGTTACCAAAGGCCTTTTAACATACCGAGACAAAGCCCAACAAAAAACTGTCTGGCAACAAGATCAACCTTGTTTTACACAAGTGCACTCCGAAATTGCTACAACCTTCAACAATTCAAAGTCGATGTATCAGAGTCATAAAATATTCAAACACGATAACACGGCATATAAACTACAATGTCGCAGAAAAAACCTTTAATATAGATTATGAATTACCTCTCACTAAATAATCTATCTAAATCTTACACAACAAATCTCGTAACGTCGATAACAACTATGCATCTATATTTGTGACACTGACATAAATCTCCCTCGTTTCTTTTTATATTGATTGCAGCTAATTTGAGTTAACATTTGCGTTGTCGGATTTCTCTCGAGGCCATTGATTCGATTGGTTGCATAATTAACGTTTCCCCTTCCGACATTTTCGTTGCACCACAAACACTACGTCCGCGACAACAAACAAACAACATTCAAATCTCAGACGGACCTTTACTATGTTGAAACCGAACGTCGAAAGCACGTTTCGTTGTAGCAACACGAGTCATCGCTGGCTTGGGTTTGTAACCGAGAACGAGGATCTCGATCGAGGAATACTAACTAGCGAGGAGAGTCGCGCGGGATTGGAGGTTAGTCGGTTTCGCGTGGCTGCCGTGCCGGAGGCAAAGTGGCGCGTTCCTCTTTGGCGGCGGGATTCGAGTCGCAAAACGCACGCCTGCGCCTCGTGCACCTCGCGACCGCCGCCGCTACCCTTGGAGACCTTCGGGAACATAGCTGCGCCTCCGCTGCTGCATCCCTTTCGCCTCTCATAATATTCTACAAACGATCTTCCGCAACTTGCTGTCTCTCTCCGTCGGTCCATCTATTCAATCCGAACGTTCTCCTCCGTCGATTGGACCATCCCGCGATGCGATATCGCATTTACCCCCACTCGTGACGGACACATTTTTCCATCCAACGCGATGAAATTCGCCTTGTTGCTCCGTCGCCGCGTAACGTCGACACTCGACTATTTTGCCGGTGAACTCGGCCACGGCGCACAGCCCCTCTCTTTCTCCATCCAGATGTATCGCATATCCCATAGAGATGGATGGGATCGGCATGAAAGAAGACACGGTGAGTGCGTTGCACTTCTCTCGTTGACTCGTGCCAAACGGTATCATGATACTGACACACTAAATGTATTTAACTTATTCAAAATGATTAACAGGAAAGAAAGATCTTATAATAATTTGTAGTATCAATGCATGATTTGGTACCTGGCTAGTGATAATAGGATGGATCAATGAAAATGACAAATAAAAATTGATGTATGTTGATCTAACTTGTAATGCTGAAAAAGAATATAATTATTTAATAGTTCACAGTATTTTGGTTTACCAAGAATTTCAAGATATATACACGAAGCCGTATTTTTAGTGAAGAGAACATATTCAAAGCCTAGAGAACAGAAATATAACGAAAATAGAAAAGCAAGTTCATTTTACTCGACGATGTGAACAAGGAGAATAATAGAATAATCTCTTAAAATTCTGAAACACAAGAATATGTTGAATTGAATCTCACTCAAAGTACGTGTATGCCTGTATCTTTAAATATACCACCGCAGAGCACATGAATCTTAGTTGATAGCAGAAGGAATATGTGTGCTTGTACTACATGAGATAAAATGGATAAAATAGAGATTGTCGAAAAGTTCTTTCATCATGTGAACGCAACCCGACATAAATGCTATACCGGTCGATATTCACAACTTACAAATGACAAAGCGAGTGTCGTGCACGCGTGTGTGTATCTAGTGTTTCATAGAATATTTACATTGCAAAATTAGGTTTCAACCAGCCGCAAAAGAGAATACGCAACACTTTGCAAATTCAGACTAATCTCTCTACAGTAGAATTTTTTATATATATTTCAAGTGCTTTGGTATATGTCGTTTCAAACATTTAAGAATTAGTTTACTATATTATCTACAAAAATGGCAAGGGCGTTATCTCTTCGTAAATCAATATTATATGTAGAACTGTTTTCGTATTTTCGAGCAGGAAGATAAGTAGAAGTAATTCGCTTGTTACGAATATCCTCGTAAAGGATATAAATCAGTAGTATACTTGAGCTTACGTCAAACTTACTTTTGAAAGCAAATCGGCGAAATAGGATTACAAGTTTTGTAAAAATAGTTATCGGACTGAGTCAAGTGGGGATCAATTATTTGCCAAATAATAAAAACTGGTGGGAATTGGATGGCGTCGGAGGAACGAATGGAGTGGTTGACCCTGCCAGAGAAAGACTGCAACAGGATTGGCAGAGAGGGAGCAAGCCTTGGGGAAGAATAGCTACTATCACTAAGCGTCCCGCAGTCTGGCTCGAAATGGCATCCCTATTTCAAGACCACCCAAAATGCTGGTAAGTGATAGGCGAAACGTTTTGCGGTTAATATCGCGATAATGTGTTGGTTAACCGAAATGTCACGTTGTACAATGCTAGATGAATAACATGTACTGCGCGCACACATGCTACACATATCTCATCCTAAATTGCATCAAGTGTAAATAAACAAGCTGCTTACATTGAAAATTCCGCAACAAACCATTTTCACTGCATTCCATTTCCTAGGTAACAAATACATACGAATAAACACGAAATTGTGAAGCTACATATCAACATCGAGTAGAGAACAATAGGTCGATTATTTATATATTTTTTACTTCAAATTTAATCACTCTATCACGAAGTCCATTCGTGTCTGGTAACCGATTGTTCTAATGAGAGAGTAAGATCGAGTAGAATTTGGTATTTTATGGTGATGCGTCCTAGACAAGGCTTTTAGGATGTTTTTATCATGCCTGGAAAGATCGATGTTGCAAATAACGTATGAGATTAGCAGAGCAAACGTTGGTCGAGCTACCACAATGGGTTCGTTAGCGAGCACATGCTAACCGCGTCAGACAGGAAGCGTTAAATGAGGAACGAACAACATCCAGGCAGTATGCAGGCAAGCAAGCAGGGCCGTACATACGAACGAGCGAGACCCCTTATTTTGATGGTCTCGAGGCTTGTTTTCCAACTTTAACATCGGCCAAGTCTGACACACGACGATGAAACGAACGGGGTGAGGACCGAGAGGCAGAATTTGCGGTTGCGGCGACGGAGCCACAATCCATTTCACATGGATTCCTCTTAATACGAGAGGAGTGCCAAGTTGAGATGCGCTCAGCGTGCGCCAAAACAACCTTATCGCTGCACTGTTGCGCGGGGTAACGACTCATAACTTTCACGCCAGTTACGTGTTCATCCACTGACGAAAAGCCGCTAAACACCGTCAGTTATATGATAAATAAAAATGGAGGCAGTCAGGCGCATTCGACTCAGCTTGGCTTCGAATATTGCAATAACGATGCTAAAAATTAATCACATATTACGAATATGGATACTAAAGTCGTTGAACTTAGCAATAGTCATTAAGGATGAAAGTTTTCATGCAGAATTTCTCCTTTTAGTAAAATTGTGTTTTTTTGTATAAGGAACAATGAGGTAATCTTTTAATCTTTTTACACAGCGTTATACTAAAATGTTAACATGCTATTCCTACAGCGAATAGCACTTGTCCTTTGAACCAAAATATAATTACTAAAAGTGCTGCGTAAATCACGCTTCCCTTAAAGCGGTTGTCGTAGCGCTACTTTTTATTTCGCTGTATCTTCCACGAGTATGCCACAGAGAATTTTACAAAATAACAAGTACGTTCGAATTAACCGTGAAATTTCGAGTCAACGAGATAACGAATAAAAGGCCGGACGCTCGGCAGAGTTGCCTTCCGACGTAGCTTAGAAAGAAGTTTCGCCATGTATTTAAAAGTGTAGGGCAGCTCCTCGCCTATGCATCGTCGAGTGGCGATTCACCGCGAGTCAAGACCCTGGATACTGCTCTCACTTCGTATTTCTGTGCGAAACGAGTGGCTTTGTGAAGAAAGAATGGTCTCGGAGTAAGTGCTCCCGTGAAATATGGGTTACCGAGTTAAGGGGGTTACTACGCTTTCTTTAATGATACCACCGGAATCGCTCAAAAATTTCCATGGACAAATTTGTATCTTTATTTTCATTCATAAACTTGTTAACTGCAATGGTGCTACTTTTATGACAATCCAAAAAGTCGCTAATAAAGAATATTATTGTAATATTTTTCTTCTTTTTTAATATATTAATTTTCTTCTTCTTCCTGCTTCTTCATTTTTCCTTGGCTTCTCTTTTGGTTTTGTGGGGCAACTCCCTGAATGGGCGCTTGGTCAGATTTTGCAGGCAACGTGACGGTTCTCCAATTTATATATATTTTCAATATCGTGCACTTCAGTAACGGGTAGATTGAGCTAGACCCATCACTAGATTATAGTATTATATTTGTATATTTGTTACTGTACATGTATTAATGATCCTCATAAATCGTGATACGTCAATGAAACCCACTGACTAAAATAAATTATAACAAAATATTATCTTTAAAACTATTAAAACTTAACTCGCGACTCACGTGACATCATCATTAGAAATAAATCAGCCGGCGAATAATCCTCGTCAATTATGCCGAATATGCTAAGTATCATTTAATTCGACAACTTTCTCTTTTTCAGTCACATGACTGATAATTAATGCTACAAACTCACCAAACGTTGGGAGATTGTATCTTAGAGTGCCATTTTCTACCTTACCTGTAACAAAAAAAGATGCATAAATTAATATACAAAATATTAAATACAATTAATATGATTATATACACATATATTCTTAATTGAGATATCCTAAATTCTTTCTATGAAGAATCGTATCATAAATAAGAAATCCTCTAAGGCAGACTAGTCGAAAATCATTTTAGCTGTCAATTTCCGGTTCAGTTGACCCTATGCTCACATAAATTCCATATAGGTTTCTTAGATAGGTAAGGCGGGATAAGGTGCCACGTCGCAATGTCGCAAATCTCGTTTGGAATTTTTCATTTCCTTTCAGCCGAGAAATGCCTGACTTCATGGTAAGATTCACGTCGCGCTTGTTTCCAAAGCGATATAGTTTCTCTTTGATTTTCTATCAAAATCCAAACTTGACAATGAATATTTGATCTATTTTATTGCGGAAATCGAAGGTTAACCTAAATAAATTAACCTAAATCATTTAAACATATGTAATGGATGATGAATTATGTATTTTCATGTGATTAAGCAGTACAGTATTCTGCTTCATGCAGTTGTCTTAAATATGAGACACTCGCATGCCTGTATTCTCCCCTAAAGCAACAGGCCTTGCCCCGAAGTTGTTACTATTCTCATCAGTTAGCATTCAATTAACACAGTGCGGTTTCTTCATTGACATAATTTTGTAACCAGCATGCCAAATATGTAATATATATCTGGTAGTCTAACCATATTAGAAGATAACGTTTCATGACTTATAGATACTACATTTATAATGAAATTTGCAAATGTTATCAATTCCTCTATAAATACATAGATATATTATCTTATTTCATTGGTTAGATTTAATATTTTGACATGATTGCGAAAAAAGTATAAGATAATAATATCTAAACAATTTTGAGAAGTTCTAAATCCGTTTCAAGTACTCTGAAAAATGTAAATAGAGAATTAAAATTTCTGACAATTCTGTCTAATATTCATACATTTTTTTAAATACTTTTTAAATACACCAAAGATAATTTGATTCCAGCAACCATACAGAAATAGCTGGCTCGTAAATTCATTATCTACCATGGATACTATAACCATATTTTTCTCTCAGCGTAGATATAATAGACAGCCTGATATCGGTAATTGTGATTAAATGTAATTAATAATGAGATGATCTATATTAAACGTTCCCTATATTAAATTTCCTTCTAAAATCAATTATAATTTAATCCCATAATACCAAACCCGCGTGTTTCTATATTTTAAACATTATCATAAGTTTAGGAAAAATCCATTCTCATGCATTGCAAAATTCTCAAAGGCCGTCGTCATGACGGAGCGTGCATATTTGTCCTTTTTTCCTCCTTTTTTTTTATTCGCAACGCGATACCTTCTTGAATATCAAAGGCTTTCCTCCGCACAGCGTACTGCGGTTTACGCTGAATCGACGCGCAAACAGCTGCCGTTACCCCGAGTTCTGTACTTTTATCGGAAATAAAAGGAACGAGCGCCGACGATGTTCGCCCGCTCGTGGAAAGGTCGAAAGGGTTGTACGTTTTTTCCCCTCAAATTGATACATAAAAAAGCTCCGTTCGTCCACGACAAGATAAACGACGGAGAGCTTTAAGCCTCGCCCGAAGAGATAAATTAGTTCGTCCGATGGGTAGCTCCGGTTTTTAGACGCCGAGTGGAGAAAGAGTGGAAAGACCGTGCGAGCGAGAGCGATAGGCGGAATTACGTTTGGAAACTCGGCTCCTCCAACGACGTTGCTGGTCAACGTCTCGAGGAGACGAACACTTTCGAGAAAGGCTCGACCTGTCTTATATTAGGCTCCTTTGGCTTACAGCCGGCTGAGATTGCATTTATAGGGAACGCCGACGTGAAAATGGATGATCCGGAACGGACATCCGTCAGGAATAAATCGCGCCGAGACAACGGCGCGAAAAAGCGAACGGCCGGAAATAATGGAAAAGCAACGTTTATAAAAGCTCTAGTGTGCGAAATGGAATAGTTAATGCATTCGTCAAGATGTTGCACGTAAGTTGCATACTTAAATCGGAGCTTGTAAAAATAAAAGGAACTTTGGGTACGATAGATCGCGATTGGATTTTATCTCGTGTTTTACTAGATCTGGGATTTTTATTTTTATTTTTATTCCCGAAAATGTGTATTTGAACGGTGTCACACTTGTGACATGATTGCATTGGAAAAGCTTTTTTCGTATTATAAAATGTAAAAAAAATCAGAAAGAGGTAAAGTATAGATCAACATTATAATAACAGTTGAAACATTATTTGTAGTTTCATTGTGATATCCATTTTTGTTGAAAATAAAAACTAATATATACAATTACTGGTCTCTTAACTTTAAATATCAGTCGACTACTTGAAAAAAGGAATTTGTGAAATTAAACATTGGAATATAGTTGTGTGAGAAAGTAGGTTGAAAATGTATTTTTTAAAGACAGAAGAAGTAACGGACGCTGTAAGAATCATTTGAAATAAAATAATGGATACTTTACGGTTTTTTGCAAATGCTGTGATTTTCTATTTTTGCATGACAATATATTGAACTATTTATTAAAACAGTTTTGCCGACTTTAAATTTATTAGCAAACTCTGTTCAAAATGTAGAATACTTTTATCATAAGATAAGCTGTAACCAAAAAAAAACATTATATACACCTTACATTAAAATGTTTTTTAAATACACTGAGAGAAATGGATAGTTAACTTTGCAATTCTAGATCACTCAATAGGGGACAGCAAAAGTGAATTGTAGATAGTAACAATCTGCATTGCAAGGTTAGCAACATGTTTTGCAAAGATAGCAATATAGATTGTAATTTAGCTATTTAAAATTACTACCTTTGCAATACAGATTGCTATCTTGGCAATGCAGATTGTATACATCTACAGTCCACTTTTGCTGTCCCCTATTGAGAAATCTAGAACTGCAACGATAACTATCCATTTCTCTCAGTATAAATAAAATATTTGTGTGAGACAATTTTCAAAATGTAATTTTATTATTAAAATCTTACATTCATAATTAGATTAATGCATATTTTTATATACAGCATGTAAACATATTTTGTGATTAAAATAAATAAAAATCCATTTCTCTCAGTGTATACATTACGCAAATAAACACAGAAACATATATAAAATTTAAAATGTGTGTCCAAATGTAAAAATAAGCTTATTAAATGTAACTTACAATAATAATAATGATTACAATAATAACTTGATTAATAATTTTAACATTTAGGAAGAATTTTAGTGTCCAAATTGGTCTCTGCTTAAAATGTATGAAAACCTTTTTGTGCAAATAAACAATTATTTTGTCCTATCGTTAAAAATGAAAGTAAACATTCAATAATATATACAGCGTCATATGTATATAAATAAATGTTGACAGTGACTGTACTTGAGTTACAAAAGTTGTTTGATTTACAATTGACTCCTCTAAATTAAAATAAATTCCACTATATTAAAGCTAAGTGTTACGTTACTCATGATTGTATAACTGCTGAAGTATCACAATGCGAAACACAGAGTTTAACTGTGTCAACTTTTAGATAATATTAAAGTGCATTAAAGCGACGTTGCGCGTGGCACGATTTCAGTTTAATTTGTATGATTGCAACGTTGTTAAAGTAGACATTATCAGTAATTCCGCGCACAATAACACATTTCCGTTATAAAAGGATATAACACACTGATCCAATTCTTTACAATGATGCACGACAAGTATTCATCATGGACGTGCGTTACGAAGAAAAATAGTTCCTTTTACTGTACATGGAGCATTAAAAATAAGTAAAGCTTAACGGTGATTGATAGAAATCAATACAAAAGGTAAAAACGTTTTACAGCCCCTGCTGAACTATTGATTTCGAGAAAGAACTGCTACCTTTTGATTTAAGACACAAACGATAAAAAAAGCCTGAATACAATGCCGATGGCTCGACTGAGAAATGACGGACTTTGTAATTGAATTTACTTTTATCTGTACCTTTGTCAAATAATCTTAACAAGCAAAGAAAATGGTTAGAAAAACTTTTGCAAGAAATTTGTTATTTAATATTTACTTTTAATTCTTTATAAATTTCAGAGATTGAATAAAATCATATTTAATAAATACTTTGAAACCTTGTATGGAAGATCAATAAACAGTTATAAAAATATGTATTAAAAAATCTTAATACAGCAAATGCTGATACGGTTATATGTAACAATGAACGGGATTTTCGAAACTTTTATTTGCATTTATTATTTTATCATTTATCACGTTTTTCAAACTGAACGTCTGTCGCCGCAGGAATAACTCAGGTGTCATATTTTCACGATAGTAAACAAAAGTGTCTGCATCAATTTATGATCGATGCAACAACAAAACAGAGGCGTTGGCAAATCAAGTCGATTGCTTTTCCGAGCGAGATGTGTCACTGTCGACCATTCTTTTTTTTTAAGTCTTGCATTTTCACCCCAGCAACGGCACGCGAATCGTTCAAAGCCGCACGGCAAATTGCGCCAAGTTATTTTAAACGATTTGTCTCGTGCCTTGCAGCGGCTAATCTCGAGTACGAAGTTGGTGGGATACGCGTTAGAAGCCACGGCGTCTGGGATTCTTGCCGAGTTCGACGTTCGCAATTTAATTATTCATGTACGAAACTCATTGTGCCGCGGCGAATATTTTGGATGAAGATACAATGTGTCAGAATGAATAACAATAATTATACTTCTCCAAATATAACTAAATTGATAACGCACGTAATTACGTGTCGGTTAATGTAATTTTTATTGATTAATTTATTTATTACTAAAGACTCAAAATGAAAAATTGAAATATATAAACCTAATTTTTAATTTATTATATTGTATTGTATGTAAATTTCTATGTAGACCAAACCGAAATAATGAATCTTATTGATATATAAACTATATATTGTTTATAATGCTAGAAAATTTGTTTAATGAATTTCGTGTAATTAATCATTGCAGGACTAGATAAAAATTCACTTTTGTAAGTACTTGAAACGATTGAACAAATCCCAATTGAAGTGGATAAAAAACAGACACATGTGGGTTGGAAGACGATAAATGAAAACAGATACTCGATTTAAATCTGAAACCACTAAGCACGTGTTTTCAACATATTCCGTATTACTAAACACTAACTAAATCTGAGGAATTACTATATTTGTTTTTATCTTAATAAAAAATATCAAATGTTGGTATTATTTATTAGTTTGTGAAAAAATAGTAAAGTAAAATATCCTGCTGATTGTAAAAGACACAAATCTTAAATTTGAAGTGAGTCGAGTATGAGAAATAAGAAACAGAAGTGGCACCAATAATTGCTTCTTTATCTTCAATCCTACAATATCTTTGCAAAAAACCTGCCTAAGCTTCCAGGATATTCGAGCGACTGGTAACATTCGGATATTGCATTGCTCCCACGAAACAGCTCACATTTGAAAGTGTTATAATAAAAAGAAAGCACATAATCGCCGAATCTACTCCTTAGGAAGATGGTTGCGACCTGGAAAGGATTTTAAAAGCAGCCAACGCTCATACAACGATGCTGAAAAAGTTGAGAAAGCAATAGTCAAAATAAAAATAAAAATAATAATAATAATAAAAATAATAACAATAAAAATATAGATAAATAAAGAACTGAACCTTATGACAGTGAATGTATTATCCCTGTTACCAGGTTTTGACTTTAAAAATATATAACTGAAAAATAACACTACTTTATTTTCATGAAATGTTAAAATTATTTACATAACTAAGATAATATATAACGTCTTATATTTTTGAAATTGTAATGTGGAACCATTAAAATATTTAACTACTGAATTATTCAAACATAAAACAAATTTATAACTTTTAGCAAATATATATATATATATATATTGTTTGATACACTGAGTGAAATTTTCTTGTAATGTTCACAATGCCAGATTGTATGCTTAGGATATACTTGCTGCATTGACGTTTTTACAATACTTACTACTCATGTAAATACCAGACATTATTCTAAAAATGTCAATAAGGAAAGTATATCCCAAGCGTACAATACAGTATAGTAAACAATACAAGAAAATTTCTCACAGTGAATAAAATCAAAATGTATATGAATACAATTAAACTTGAATTGTTATAACATAATCCTATTATTATCATTTAATAATTTCATTTCCACTGTATTATATAGTTAAATGAAACAATATTTGCAACTGTCGCAGCACATACATTACATTGAAATTCATGTATAAGAATGTGAATTATTTCAAACATTATAATTTAATTATGAAATGTAATGTAATATAAACGAGTAGTTGGAGAATTTGATATGAAAATACATTATTACATAATGAAGTTATATGTCGGAACTAGATACTATAAGAACTTCGGATTGCTTCAAATTTCCACTAAACACACACAACAGCCGACATATAATTGTTTTCTTTAGAAAACATTGCAATCTCTCATATAACTAAATAATAATTATAATCTCAAAATTACATTATGACATTATTTCAATGTTACGACAATTTATCAAATTTTAAACTAAGAACAATTAAAATTGAGCATTTAAGTTCGGTAATGAGCATTAGTAATCATTAATGATTGTCAATTATCATCATATGACCAACCAAACATTCTGTTAAAATACACTGAGAGAAATGGATAGTTAACTTTGCAATTCTAGATGTCTCAATAGGGGACAGCAAAAGTGGACTGTAGATGTATACAATCTGCATTGCCAATATAGCAATCTGTTTTGCAAAAGTAGCAATTTTAAATAGCTAAATTACAATCTATATTTCTATCTTTACAAAACAGATTGCTATCCTTGCAATGCAGATTGTTACTATCTACAATCTACTTTTGCTGTCCCCTATTGAGAGATCTAGAATTGCAAAGTTAACTATCCATTTCTCTCAATGTACTGTTTAAGTATTTGATGGTAAAACCCAGGGCCTATCATACTATTTGAAAACTGGTTTGGTAGTATATAGATAAGTTATACTTAATTTGAAATTGGCAATTCTACAGTGCTAATGTCTTACAGACTACTGACTTGTTTGCATTGAAAATGGTTTCTTTATCTAATTAACATTATAACATTTATTATAACATTAATATTATACACATTAATATTATAACATTTATTATAATATTATTATTTATTTCCACAGCTTCTCAAACAATATATTTGTGTTATTTTCAAATAAGTATCTCCAAATTAAGTTTCTGAAATTTTGTTTTTGAAACGCTGTGAATATAAATAATAATATTATAATAAATGTTATTTCTGCTAATGGTAGCATATTTTCATTTAGTTCTTCGAAGATAAATGTCTATCTCAAAGGTTGCTTAAATAGAAATTGATCTTATCGATCTGTTTCGAGCATTAACGCGAATTACTGAATTTATGTTCAGTTGGAGTATCTGTCTATAGATTGATTTTCTCAATGTAGTATCCAAGTAGAAATTTCACAAGGAATTCTGTAGTGCATCCCAGGCTCTAGTGAGGCTGAAGGCTGGCATGTCTATTTAGGGTAAACTATCCACTTACAACCTGGTTACTTGCTAGTGAAGCAAGACGAAATTAACTCTACTAAACACTACCAAGACTCTTGTAGAGAAGAACTATAAATGATTAATACAATACATTTAATAAAAAATAGGTATATTAACATGTTGATAGAATCATAATTAATATTAATAAGATTATTTATTATATTAGTGCATCAATAACCCATATTTAAATATAAAAGTTTTATTCGTTGAATCAATTAATCACTGAATTTTATCAATTTGAAATATATATAGTCGTCCGTATGTCAACGTTTGCTAAATATATTGTATCAAAATCACAAAATCCTCTTTCTTAGTGTCTCGGTATAAAATACAGCCGGACATGAAATCACAGTATTTTATTACACGTTTTTGTGAGCGACGACATAAAAACATACGAAACGGATGCATATTCAGGGTGCCCCAAATCATCCGGAAATCCTTTGAACAGTAGATTTGTAGTAAAAGCAAAAAAAAAGGAATCTTTTGCATGGCATTATTTATCATGGAGTATTTTTGTTGTTCTCGCTGTTGTAAGAGTAATCTACTGATCAAAGGACTAGGCCGACCTTTATTTACAATTTATTGAAGCCATGATGTCAGTTCCGGTATTATTTTTTATACGATTTTGGAGACGCGCTGTAACTTTTATTGGTTGACATTTCGTAAGAAATCGACAGTTCGGTACTTTGTACTTATGACTAGATCAATGACACATATTAGTTTCCAAGTCGATGCACCTGCGTAATTGAAATACGACCTTCATATCCGGCGAGCCTCAAAAGGCATCGGGCCAACAGTCTACATGCTCGAAAAGCACGGATGATACAACTTCCGGGACCTACAATTGATAATAGCCTATGTATGCGTATCGACATTTGAGTCGAAAAATTTTTTTTTTCATTTTACCGTGTACGAAATAGAAAGTTATTAAAACAACAACTTTTGTTGGATCGCAAAATATCAAATTTCCTGGATTTTGTTATTCATAGTTCTGTTTTGTTTGCTCTTTTAACCGTGAAACTTTTATTAATATTTACCTCTGACGTTTTTCAATTTAAACAAAACACAGTTTTTGGGTAAGTTAATTGCGTTACTTCTGTTAAACATTACGCACAGATAAATCTACATTTTATTCCATCTAATAGAGATATTATTGAAACAACATTTTGTGTCTAATGTTGTTGTTTAAGATTTTATGCATAAATATGTACAATCTAGACAAAGAAAATAGTATATAATCAACTTCAGATGGATTCATGGTTCTTGTTTTGTTTTAAAGCGAATACTTTCAATTGTGATTTTTTTTACATTACTAATAACCATGTGAAATCATTTAAAATTATAATTAATTGTAATTTTTTTTCCTGAAATATGTTTCAGTTTAAGAAAACTTACGGAAATTTTTAAAAAAACCATCAAATTAAAGAAATAGAAATTTTCCTGCAATTTCTTTCTTCGGTTCGCTTTGATACCTTAATTTTTATACAAATTATGGAACCTTTTGTTCTTTAAACGTGAATAATTATTTCTAAAAGAATCTACAGAGTTGTGTGAGTAATATTTCAGATCATACTTTATAATCCATGAAAAAAAAACTAACATTATAGCAATCATTCGTAATGTACATTCAACAATACTACCCGCGTAAAACTAACATTACTTTGCCACATCGTACAATGCTACATCTCATAAATGTTCTTTTAACGTTGCTGCATCATACATTCCAGCATTGATTCGTGTAATTTCAATGATACACTTTCTGCACGAAAGAAGCTATACTATAAAATTCTCTCTCCACGCGAATATAATTATTGCACACTGAAAAATATTTTATACGAATAATTACGATTGTTCAAATTAAGCTAAGAATATAACGTCTGTTCTGTCAAGTTTTAATATAATTACAGAAAAAAATACTGTGAAATGACTAGAAATATTACTATCTTGTCATTA
>JABFOW010000152.1:0-14593 GCA_022817725.1 Archaeoteleia sp. ZL-2020 | reverse complement strand
CAACGAAATACCGTTTTTTTTTAAAATAAAGCTTGAGAATCCGTTCGCAATTGTACTATTCTAATACGTACTTGGAATCGGTAAAGACTACAATTTGTGTACAAACTGTCGAAAATTGTATATTGATCAAAATTATCGACAGAGAAGTTAATTTTTAAAATATGTTTCCGTTTTCACTATAGTTTGTAGTCGATTGCCTCTTTCTTAGTTTTTTTATTATCGTCGTACCAGAAGATTTTTGATTCTATGCAGTATTAAAGAAGAAAAGTTCTTTTCAGTAAAACGATTATTCTGTCGGTAACAAAGCACTACTTCAGATCCCCGTTAATTGTTCTGGACTAGCTAGATTAGGAATAAAATCAGCGAAACTTTTTTCTCTGTATGCGACTATCCCATTCACTAATATTGTTAAATAGGTTATCCGTAATGATATTATTAGCAATCATACTTAAACTTACAGAGGAAATGGATTCCAATATCTAGATTGCAAGAAAGGATGTTGTGAATTAAATAATTCAGGACAATTAAATACGAAACAGGGAAAGTGGGGTAACACGTAGTAGCGAGTGTTTGATAGGCTCCTGGTGTGAATCTATTGAATAAAATGTTACAAACAAACTATTTTATCATTCTACTTATAAAATACTATGGGAATACTTATGGGAAACCGGAGCTAGTTGTTACCAAAAAAATTAGAAAAATCAAAAAGTAAAAAGTGTGCCAACCAGCCTCGGTTTCCCCTAATATTTGTTGGGGGAATTATTAAGGAAACACACAAAATGCATTCTTCTTAAGTCACACCGGTTAAAGTGTACATTTGGCAAATACAAGAAACAAAATATATTTTAAAATAACGCAAGAATAGTATGTAATAATTAAACATTGTTATAATAACTAAATAAAACCTAACCAACTCTTCGGAGGTGAATGCCTCTTTGACCACGGTTATGTGGTTTGGTTAGGAAAACAAAATTTACTCAATGTCCACAAGGCCGAAAGGCTAAATACTTCGAATATGTAACAGAATTATGTTGCTGTCCCTATTCGATCATTCATTGTGTTCAATGCAGTAGCCATGAAAATGAATAGAAAAACGTGGTATATATGTGAATTTTTGGTGTAGTGGTTAAGATGCTGGTATTCCCTAACAAAAGCCCTCGTTCACTTCTTTGATGGGTCATTTTATGGGGCAACGTACTTTCAGTATGCTTCATCAAGCATTGTTGTTGCAGCAGGTAATATATATGATAAGATTTCCTGTGAAACATGTCCTGAAAATATGTGAAGATATGAGAAATCATGCAAACCTTTCTTGTATATTATTCCTCAAATATAAGTAATTATGTGTTATACTTCCATTTAATATTCGCCGATACTAAATGCAACATAATAATTTAAAAATAATAGTTATTAATTCATTTGATGTATTTATAATTATTTATAAACATTTTTAACTTTATGACAATATATTTATTATTAGCTGTCTGTAATGACCGATAATCAAAATTATTGAAAATAATAATATAAATATTATTTGTAACATAATAAAATATAACTAAAAAAATGTATCCGTCTTTCATCCCCGCTCTAGAATTAGGTCGCTGACATTGACAAGCAGATTTTGAACATCCGTTATGGGATTCATAGCGCACCTGGAGAAATATGGCTTTTGTTTGACGTGAGGTACCGGATATATAATCTAGCCTATCTAACAAGTAGGGTTTGATGCACTCCTATTGAGGTGGACTCGAAAGCCGACCCCAAACCTACATGATGGCACCTGAACTGAAACAATTGTGAGATGACAATTCAAGCAACTTTCTCAACCGCAAATTTTCATTTAATTATTATTATGTACCTATTCAATTGCAAGATCAAATCACCTCCGTTATGAGAACACTCAGAACACCATTTTGTTGATTGAACTAAAATTTGGTTGATACAACAAAATACTTTGTTATTTTATGGATAAGGGCCCTCGAGCGCTCTAGGCGCATGCTCGAGAATTTCAAACGGATAAAGTGATGAAATTTTTGCGCCGTTCTCGCGGCGAAAATGCAGAAGAAAATGATGAAATAAAAATATATAAATAATCAACTTACCTCAAAGAATGCATTGAATATTGCTCCACTGTCTTATTCCGATGCGAATAATTCCGAAATGTGTGAAGCGTATTGACAGTTGTTCATATATCGAAGAGCATTTCTTTTGTTTTCGCAAAAATTTGCGAGCGCGACGTTAATATAGTTACTGTATTGAAGCCAACATTTGTAACCTAATACGTTATACTTTTTGTAACGTATTAGGTTACAATATTAAAATGAAAATACAACTACAATACAACTCAATAAATATTTTTATTGATGAAATTTTTCAAATTCTTTATTTATTACAAAATTACATTTTATATCATATATTCTTCATTCTTCTTTCGGCCTGGCGATGCGCTCTGAAATGGCAATTATACTGCTGTGAAAATAACAGGGGGTTCAAACTCAATTGTTAACATTGAAAAACTATTCGTAGCGCCACCACGCAGGGTCAGCCTCTGAATTGGAATTAAATCTGAAGAGTGGAAAGGGGGCAAATTTGAATATTGATTTTGAATATTCTATTGTAATGCTTGATTAATAAATCTTGTTAGCATTAAGATTCATCATCAAATGACGCAAGTCTTTATTAATTTATGTACATCACATAGGAAATATTTTTGAAATCTATTATTAATATAGTTTGAGTCAACCATGTTAAACAAATAAACATAAAACCAATACGTTTCTACGACTCTCCATTTTGGAGTTGTTTTCAAGTGAAGAATAGAAAATTACTACAAAAGAGAAAAACTTAATGAAAACGCATATAAATTAATGAAAAACATATTGATTTTATATATATTTATTGAAAATATTTGTCTATCTGTCTTTTTGCAACGTTTTGCACCTGTTTGCACTTATACCGGTTTATAAATAAAAGACGCGCGAAGTATTTTAAACATTACTGTCGTGAGGACATGCATCAACAGTACCGCCACCACGCAGGGTCAGCCTCTGAATTGGAACTAAACTTCGCCTCCATTTTTGTATGAGAGTCGAAACCCCCTGCAAAATAATGAACTATGTATCCATGACATCGCACCTAAACATGAATAACATGATATTACAGACATCGGAGTCATCTCAAGGCATAATGGCAGGCCGAAAGAAGAATGAAGAATATATTATATAAAATGTAATTTGTAATAAATAGAATTTAAAAAATTTCATCAAAAAAATAATCATTGAGCTGTAGTGTAGTTGTATGTTCATTTTAGGATATTGTAACCTAATACGTTATAATTTTGTTGATTGTTGGCTTCAATATAGTAACTATATTAACGATGCGGTCGCTAATTTTTGCGAAAACAAAAGAAATGCTCTTCGATATATGGACAACTGTTAATACGCCTCACACATTTCGGAATTATTCGCATCGGAATAAGACAGTGGAGCAACCTGAATTTATATTCAATGCATTCTTTGACGTAAGCTGATTATTTATATATCTTTATTTCATCATTTTCATTTCCATTTTCGCCGCGAGAACGGTGCAAAGATTTCATCGCTTTATCTGTTTGAAATTCTCGCGCATGTGCACAGAGCACTCGAGGGCGCTTAATACATTTACTCAATTTGTTAATTTAGTATATACAATCATAAATTTTCTTAAATTTACAATTTTGTTTTCCTTATGAATGCGAAGACCATCGCTGAAACGTTGAATTTTATAACTAAATTTTAAAACTAATAAATACATTGACTTTTCATTTGTTCCTATTGCTCGTAATTAAATTCTTAAACAATTTATTTATGAAATTTATAAATAAATACATTTTTATAAATACATTTTTCATCTATGTTTGTGATGATAATTGATTTTAAAATTTTACTCAATGTACTTTTAATATTACTTTTTAATTTTTATAATAAATGTAGTGAATTGTATTCACAAATCAAATAATTCACAATATAACAATTAAATCGGATAAGTATTCATGCAAACCTATGAGAGAATTTCGCAGACCACCATGTTCCGTGAGAATTCAGTTAATAAATACAATTTATTTACTTACGACACCTCCTGGATTTCGATATTTTGAACTCAATTCACTCCATAATCATTTAGATCACTTGAAATATAATAATCAAATAATATAAACATTATAAACGAAAATATATTAACGCTTTTTCGCACTTGAAAAAGAGTACTCGTCGGGTATCGCACTTCAATATTGTCAATATGTTCATAATTGTCAATCTGTCTTCCGATCGCTATCGCGACTCGGAAGCAACTTTACTTACCGAAATTTAACCATTAGGAGAGGGGAAAGGGAACATAGTGGTCGCGATTGGAAATATTTAAAAACCCAATGAAAATTGCAAAATTCGAGATATCGGAGTTATATCTCGAATATTATGGTAGTAATAAAATTATGAATTATTTGTAATAACAAATAATCATATTAAATTTTTATTTTTATTATTGCAAAAATATTCAAAAATTATAATTATGAATCAAAATTATTTATAAGCGTACTTAAAATAAATAATTATAATCATTATTAAAAAATTATTATTGTAGTAATTACTTTTTCGATTTAATTATTTCGAGTAAAGATAACGATAGCGAGTCAAGCGTCTTTCCTCAAGTCGCTTTCTCTCTATCGAATGACAGTTCACACTCGTATAATCATCCATGGTTAGACAAAATGTATATATGTTTTTGCTTTATGCGGCGTGAGTTAAGTCGTGTCTTTCTCTCAATTCTCTTCCTCTCTTTCACTCGTTCGAATGGTAGTCTGCACAGGTATAATACTCCATGTTTTAGTCAAAATATATATATGTATTAGCGCCGGGACATTTCAACTGGAGGGGACATTTCAACTGGAGGGGACATTTCAACTGGAGAGGACATTTGATGTGAATTTTGAAGATGAAAAATAAAACATAAATTACGATATCTCAAGTGTTACTACACCGATTGACTTGATTTCAAGCTTATTCGATTAGAAAAAAATCAATGCCGACAACGATCGTCAATTATTTATACATTTCATTCATAATCTAAGATATCTCGCGAACAGTTGCGTTACTTTGCCGTGAATATGCCGTTGCGTA
Source organism: Archaeoteleia sp. ZL-2020 (assembly GCA_022817725.1). Classification (NCBI taxonomy): domain Eukaryota; kingdom Metazoa; phylum Arthropoda; class Insecta; order Hymenoptera; family Scelionidae; genus Archaeoteleia; species Archaeoteleia sp. ZL-2020. The sequence continues at coordinate 9,440 of JABFOW010000152.1, read as the reverse complement.
CAGTATATTATGCCACCATGCGGAGCTAGTCTCAATCCATAAATCGAAACAACCCTTAGCTCGAGCCGTTTTCGCGGCTCTTGATACTTGATCAACCGACTTTTATGGAATATCTTTGAAAGCTTTGGTAAAAAAAATGCTTCAGATAAAACTTGACCATTTCGTGTGCTCTTTCCAAAGTGATGCCTCTTGATTCTCCTATCCTTTTAAGTTTTTGTGACCTCGCACCAAATACCTACCAAAGTGGGATGGGGCTCAAAATAGCATCATCATGTGGCCACCTCGAAACCATTTTGTCGATGATCAAACGATATCGACCCCTATTGATATGTTATCATTTGCAACGGTAAGTTTTCCTGATTTTATGCTATGTCTGTTATTGTGATTCTCTTCCAAATTTCGAACAAACACTTTTCTCATTCGTAGTTAATTATATGTTATTTATAAATAGAGTTCAGGCGAAATGTACCTGGTCTTGGAATGACTTCTGATAATCATTCCAAACAATTGTACTGTTGCATTCGTGGTTTTTCACTGTATAAAACGTCGGCTCAAATACTTCGTCTGAATAAATAAAATATTTCATTCGGATAAAATGAAAACGAGACTTCGCCGGCGCACTTTCGCGTCTAATTTCAGTAAGTGTCCTGGACTATCTATTCTCTCACCTAATCGTGCTAATCTCATCTGATACCAGCCGCAAATTCGTTACATACTTCATGTTACAATATTTTTGAAATTAAAATTCGGTATAGAATTGTACCGTTAATAATGATCGGCATGAATATGATCGGTATGATCAACCTTCAGTTACCAATCGTTTGCATATAAACATATTGTACAGGAATGTTTGGTTCGCAGTTTTTCATGAGAACAAGCTTTTAGTGAGGGACTATCTGTATATAAAAATGTAATAAACGACTAAGTCAAAGCTTAAACATTTTATTGTATATGTGTATACAAATTTGATATGGAAATATTATGCTCACAAATATTAATGTGTATTGACATTTCGTACTCGAAATGATACCTAAAAATATTGTATATAATCTTTTCAGGCACAAACGTACATGTGTCAACTTGTTATGTTCATTATTTTGGCTACAATTTTTTCAGTGCCCAATAAATATATACAGAACCTGCCAAACGTCCCGGACGCGAAATAAAATTTGCATTCTTCAGTCTTATTGAGTAAGTAAAGCCGTGAATTTTATTATCTGACTCAATTTTTGAAGTACCCAAAAATATATAGACCAATTACATGGACCATGAAAGTTGTCTGAGTAATCAGAACCTTGCTCATTCAGAATGTGAGCGTCTAAACTTCTGCGGTAAAAAGACTTTAACGACCCTATATATTTTTTATTCCACGCGTATATTTATTTAATTTAAAATAAATTTATTATAGAGATTTATTACAGAATTTAATATTGTTCCATTATTTCTCTTATATCAGTATAATTTGAGATAAACTTTGACTTATAAAGGAGCTTGTATACAAATAAAATACGAATAAAATCCGCTGCGCATGTCAGTTTTTTAATTAAGATAAATTTTCATATTGTGATTCCATTTGGGATCGAAACACAACGTTTCGATAGTACATTTTCATCCTTTTCAAGTGCTTATTTCAAACTTATTTAAATATCACAAATTTTACAAAAAATATATACAAAAAATACAAAAAAATGCATGGCGATCAGAATTCTTACTTATCTACTATACATTGTGCATCCTTACTTATGCACTCTGCACTGTACATCTTCATTACACTTTTCACAAGGAATTTGTTATATTTAATTTGTTTAAGTTTATTTCTAAATCTGCTAACAGAAGAAAAATATTCCACATTATTATCAGGGCAGCAGGCTTAAGAGCGCGCGTGCGCTGAGAAAAATACCTTCAACAAAACTCAACAAAATATTAACGTTATATATAACCCAACTATATGTATATTTGTAACAACTAAAGAAATTTAATTGATACAAGTCAGTTAGATTTACTAAATATTTCGTTGACACTACATTATTTTCGTTGATACTGTAAATAAAGCTAGTAAAGAAGAATATTATCTTATAATTTTAATAAAGTTACAACGTATGTGAGCATTTCAACTCCGACACCTCAACTTCGACATTTCAACACGTGCCTTTGAAAACAGTTTATGTACTGCTGCAAAACGATATTTATTTAAGTTTTGTTGTTTTTTAATCTATTTATTAATGTTGCAATAAGAACTTCTTCAAAAGCAACAATAAAATTTTACGGCATTATTATGGCATACAAAATTTGAATTTACTGAACATAAATTAATTAAAACTTAATTAAACATTAGTTCATTTAAATGTTCAGAAGCGAATAATAAGTCGTCGAAATAAATCGGAGCACTTACTCTGCAGGTGGCAGAGTTGCATCTATATAACGATTTATATAATTAAATAACATTTAATTTATTAATTAAAAAATTTGATTTATTATTAAACTTACATGAAATCATCGTGTATTTGCACATGACTGATATTCCCATGTTTGATTTCCATGGCCCCCATTACATACTCGTAAATTTGAAATCCCAATAAGATTCCAATGATTTTTCTGCGAAGAAGTGTATATGACATACGGTTATCTAGCATTGATTGTAACTCATTAATTATTTTACACTTATGATGAACACTTACGAGAGATAAGGTCTATTATTTACAATGTCGATGTCATCTAAAAACGATGGGATAGTTTCATCACTTGAAGCAACGTGTTCGTACTCCAATCTGAAGACATGAAATTTTGATTATTATTATTATTATTATTATTATTATTATTATTATAACATTTTTGATAACTTCAGAACATGTGTGCCCTGTCTGAATTGCGCACGGACAACGTTGCAGCAACGTCCCAGAATTTGAATTACACCGTTGCTGCAACGTATCCGCAACGTTGCTATTTGGAAATAGTAATCAGATAAACATTTGCGTAGAGAAATTGCGAATTGAAAAGTGTAATACGTTATATACACTTAAATCATAAATAAAAGAGTTAAGCTGTGTCGTCAAGCGTGCTTGGTAGTTGCAAACGGAAGCAATCAATACGCATTTTTGACTGTACAGAATGACACAAAATTGTATACAGCGAAAGTACACACGTGATTTGACGGAAAGACGTAATTTTCTAATGAAACATGCAACAAATTTGTGTAAATGTTGTTACAATTGACGTGTCTCCAGACGCCCCGATACATTGTTCACTAAATTACACTATTCAAGTATTACTCACTCACGAATCCATTCTTGAAACATGTAGGTTCACTTTCATGTTTAAAAAGTTTTTATCCATCCTCATGCAATCAATCACACACTCTCCCCCGCTCCCATCCCAATCACACGAAAATTCACACTCAAATATCATATGTTCCAGACTTTCCACTTCCCTTTCACACAATCTAAAAACTTATTCTCCTCCATTTCCCAGTACCTACATCCTTTCCAAATACATCCACACCTCATTCTTGCTATATCTTTCACCCCATTCCTAGAAAGCCCTACCTCCTTTTTCATATAACTCGGCAACCCATTAACCCTTATCCATTTATACCACTTATTAAATTTTGATTTCTCAATCAAACTCCACCTTTCCTGTTCCTGCACCTCCCTATCCCTTCTTACCAACCTATCCTTCACCCTCTCCCCCACCCTCCACCTATCTGCTATCCCTTCTACCGACCACCCACATCTCATCAGATATTTCTCTCTTTCTTCATCATAAAACCCAGCCCTCCCTGTCTTAATCCCTTTTTCTATACAACATCTTTTAACTAGTTCTCTACCCACCTCCCCCCTAACTTTTTCTTCATATCCTATTGCCATTTTTCCCGCCCTCACTCTCACTTTCTCCATCTTTAGTTCCTCTCTAACCATATACCCCGGTGTACATCTATCTACCCCCAATAACCACCTACCAAATCTTTCTTGTACTTTTTCAATCCCCTCCCACTCTTTCCATCCCCACACTTCCGCCCCGTATATCATAATACTTCCTATAACATTTTCACACAACAGTTTTCCCCATTTTATATCCCCCCCTAGTTTGCGTTCCCACATACTCCAAATCTGTCCCATCGCTTGTCTCGCTAACCTAGCCCTTTCTTCTATATGCTTTTTGACGCTATTATCCCTTGTAAATCTAAAACCCAAATATGTGAATTCCTTCACCTCTTCTATTATCCCTTCTCCCCAACGCCATTCTCTTTCTTTCTGTCTTCCTCTACCCCCTCCTTTACTAAACACCATCATTTTCGTTTTACTAACATTTACAGTAACCCCTTTCCCTTTCATATATTTTTCCCCTACCTTCATCAATTTTTTCATCTCCTCTTCTTCTGTCGCCAGTAGTACCATATCGTCAGCATACGCCAGTGACCATATCCTCGTCCCCCCTACTTCAATTCCCCCTTCTTGACTTTTCCTCAATTTATTTTCCAAATCCGCCATATATATATTGAATAGCGTTGGACTCAGCGGGCAACCTTGCTTCACCCCTCTGTTTATCCAAAACTCTTTTGATAATTCATCCCCTATTTTAACCCTACATTTCGTTTCCCCATATAACCATTTCACTCTTTTGATCAGCCCTCTACTTATCCCTATTCTCTCCATAGACCTCCACAAAATCTCCCTATCCATATTATCAAACGCCGCCTTCAGGTCTATAAATAGAGCGAAAACTTTACCCCCCTTCTTCATAATCCTTTTATCTATCGCCTGTTTCAGCACATATATGTTATCCATACATCCCCTACCTTTCCTAAATCCACTTTGCGTTTCCTCCCACCCCCCTTTACTCTCTACTTCGTCTACTATTCTCTTATTCAAAACGTCCGCATATATCCTGTACGTAGTACATGCCATTGTAATCCCCCTATAATTTCCCACATCTTCCCTCTCCCCCCTCTTATAAATTGGAACAATCACCCCCTCTTTCCATTCCTCTGGTGTAAAAACCCCATTCCATATCTCCTTTAATCCTTCATATAACCTTTCTCTTATTTTATCTTTTCCATATTTCCACACCTCATTTCTGATCCCATCTCCCCCCGCCGCTTTCCCCCCTTCAGCTTTTTGATCGCTCCCTCTACCTCCTCTAAGCTCAAATCCCCCACTACTTCCTGATTCTCAACGTCCCCTCTTTCTATTAATTCCCTCTCCATCTTTAACTCACTTCCCCCCAGCTCTTCTTTAAAATGTTCCCTCCACTTATCTATCCCTATATCTTTTGTCAAATTCCCCCCTTTTTTCCATCTTTTCCCCAGAAATGCCCACGCCTCTTTATCATTTTTTATTCCTTTCACCTTTTCTTCTAATTTACTTTTCCACTCCCTTTTCTTTTTCTCTACTAGTTCTCTATAATCTTTTCTTGCCTGCCTTATATCTTCTACCTCTCTTTTATCTTTCCATATTCTTTTCCACTTTCTTTTATATCTTGAGCATTCCTCATCCCACCATCCCCCTTTCCCTATTTCCGCATTCCCGTCTATCTTTTTAATCACTGTCAAGTCCCCAATTACCTTTTTCATCTTTTCCCACCCTTCTATACCATCCACTTCCCCCCATACAATTTCTCTATCTTTTCTCTCAAATTCCCCTTTCTCCTTCTCTCCCCATATTTGTATCATTTTGTATTCTCTCACCTTTCCTCTTTTCTCTCTTCTGTTCCCTCTTATTCCTTCTATTTCCATTGTCAATGGAAGATGGTCAGAATCCAACCTTCCCCCCACTTCAAACTTCCTCACCTCATTCCAAGTTTGCATATTTACCAACCCGTAATCTATCGTGGATTTCTGCGATCCCCTCACAAATGTCCATTGACCCTCCAAATCCCCTTCCTTATTTCCATTTAATAATAACCATCCCTTTTCTTCTATACATTTCATTAACTCCCTTCCTTCTTTATTTTCTACCCTGTCCCTCGCCCCTCTCCCTGAACCCCCATTCCACTCCCTCACTTCCCCCCTTCCTCCTACTCTAGCATTGCAATCCCCTCCTATCACTAGATACCCCCGTGTACCCTCTTCATATTTTTCAAATTCCTTCCAAAACCCCCTATCGCCCCTCCTATTATATACAGTCCATAAATTCCAAACCTTCCCTCCAATTCCCACCTGTCTTCTCACCGCTCCCTCAAATTCTACTATCTCACCTATTTCCTTATATCTTTCTTTAACTCCTGTTATAATTCCCCCTCTCGCTCTACCCTTCTTTTTTCCTCTAATGGCCCCCTGACATTTCCACCTCCACCCCACAGGCAATCTACTTTTCCATTTATCCCAATCTTTCAGTTCTACCCAAGTTTCCACCATCCCTATCATCTCCCATTTTTTCCAAGTTGAACTGTAATTTTATTTACCACTTGGATAATAAAATTACAGTTTCAGTCTGGACACCTTGTCAAATTATTTGAAAGACTTCAAAATCGACTTACAATCTTTCAAATACTACAAAGTAATAAACGAGTTAGATTCGCTGAAAAATATTAATTCAAATTCATTTTTAACCACCTGGCTTAATTGTGAAATATATTAATATTAGATCACATTGTGAAAAACAATTTTGTTGAATTGACAAAAATATTTTTGTTCAATAAACAAAACGCTTTGTTGATTTAACTAAACATTTTGTTGATTTAACAAGATGTATTAATTCAACAAAACATTTAGTGAATTGAACAAAAATTTCGTTGATCCAACAAAATTATTTTGTTAACCGTAAAACAACAAAATAATTTTTTTCAATCAACCAAGTTTTATTGCATTTCATTTAATTTATGCTTATTTGACGAGATATGTATAATAGATTGAATACCTGTATTAGAGATGTAGTCACGAGTGGCGGCTGTACCGCGAGTGGCGGTTTTGTCGCCATAACTCCCAACAGGGAGTTGTGGCGCAGCCGGGAGTTGCGGCGTCTTGGGTTGTCCCGGCGCCCCCAAGCGTTTTTTGCTCGGCTGTAACCGACATTGTCCTCGCATTTGTAATTAAAAAAAAATAATGTTAACAATAACTGACTACAAAAGTATATGCTACAAAAAAAATGCAATGTAAACTAAATCGTACTTTAATATCTACGAAGTTTTTCAATGATGATCGAACAAAGAGATTTCCAGAAATTTCTGCGTGCTTCGATACGTACGAAAGAAACAAATAGAATGATTTTTTAACGTAACGAAATGTACCTAATTTCGTCCTTATACACGGAGAAAAATGATATACTGAAAATTGCAACGTTTATTATCAAAGTAGAGATAAAAGTGTTAATTACATAATTTTTGTATGAGAATCGGACGAAAAATTGCAACGTACGACGAACGTTGCGAAAAACGTACGTATCGAAACACAAAAAATCGAAACACGGAAATCTCTTCATTCGATCTTCTTGCCTCAAAAATTTCGTAGATATTACACTACGATTATTTTACATTGAACGTAAAATCGACGGAAAAATTTAGTTGAAGTTATGTACAATTATTTTACATATTATTTACTGCAAAAAGTTTGTAATACAACGGAATATGACGTGTATTTTAATTGCGATTCTTACCTTTGGCAAATCGCCTTCGCTTCTTCCTGAAACAGAAATATTTCATACTTGACAATAAAATAATGAACTGTATATAACTGTAATCATGCAGATAAAAGTAACTAATAAAGAATATATTAAAAATACGAGTCATACTCACTTACTTTAGGCGGCATGTCTGCTGATAGCTAACCAGGCTACTACTAACGCTACTTGCTACTAACACAGTGTTGCCAATACTGAAGACGCGGCCTCACGGTCGTCACGTCACTCGTGTCCCCTCTACCAAAACACCGTGTGGCAGGAACGTTGTGTTGGAAAATACGCAAACTTCGGAGGTGTCGAGAAGTAAAGAATGTGAGTTTTTCACCGTCGATCTCGGACTAGTGGATAGCCGTACGAAAATGCTTTTCGCTCGACTTACTCCCGAGCGTCATTTAACTTTTCTAAACACTGTTTACGCTGCAATAATAATGTTTATAATAATTCATAATTATTTATAATTACATTTTTATTTAATCATTTTATGTAATATTAATCAATGTGAATATATTTATTTATTTATTTAGTTTTAATCGTCAAACTTACGAATCTGTCAGCAAGAGCCGAATAGTAAAATAATTATAAATAATACGAGGTATATAAGCATTATTTATAATTAATACTTTACTAATCAATAATGTTCGTAATTTAAATTTAAACTTTTTATAAACATATTATTCGTGTGAAATGTACATTGTACATTTGTTTTTAACCAATTTAAGTAAAACATAAATTAATACAAATTTAGATTAAAATCGGATGTAATTCACTGTTTTAATTAATGAATAAGACATCAATGTACGAACAAGAATTGTACAATACTGTATTTCAATGTATAAACTCGTATAAGTCACGACAAATGAACTTTATTTGTTTACAGACCAACGAAATAATGCAATCGCACCTAATAATATTTATGTATCTTGAATAAACGTTTTTTCAGGGTTAACAAATTGTATTTGTCATCGTTTGTCTCACTTGATACATCAAATATGTATTTAAATATGATATTGCGTTACTCATTTTACAAGTCGTTTATATTTAAATCTTTGGAAGTATACATTATGCATATATCCTGTCTATCAAAAATGACGGCTTCTTTTGAAACATTACAAATTTAACATTCATTATTTACTATAAATTCGCATAATTCGATTAATCAATCGAGTAATAAATCATTTTGCTTTAAATTTGCAATTCGGTAGTGATTAAAAAATACTATTTCGTAAATCGCATTTTCAATGACGCTTAACATAAAATATTATACAAAGTTATTGCATTTTGCAGGTTTGAAAAACATGGATTTTGCACCCGGGCGCTCTCTTTATTGTGAATAACTTTTTCGTTTACTGCTCTGTCACGCCAGTTTTGGTCTTAAAATGCAATAACTTTATGCTCCGGGCAAGATTTATGGAATTATATGTATTGATATTTTAGTGGAAACTATAAGGAACATTTTAAGACCAAAACTAGCGTGACAGAGCAGTAAACGAAAAAGTTATTAACGAATAATCCGAGCACGCCGAGTCATGTTCCATTGTTTTCCAACCTGCAAAATGCAATAACTTTATTCAATCAAAATTAACGGTATTTCAGGCAAAAAGTAAAGAAAAATGTGTTTACAAACAATTAAACGAAGGTTAAAACTCAATTAAATGAGAAAATATTATTAAGATATAATTAAATTAGAAATATTTTTGAATCATTTATCTCTATTTGTTTTGATTTCTACTTTTTGTTTCACGTAACAATTATAGAACTTTTTCAGCATTAATTGCCTAGATGAATTATAAAAATTCATGTATTTATGTTTATGTGAATAAAAGTAAG
>JABFOW010000151.1:0-14644 GCA_022817725.1 Archaeoteleia sp. ZL-2020 | reverse complement strand
ATACCCATAGTGATAATAAACTAACAATAAATAACAATTTAATAAATAAATATAAAAATTAATAAAATTGTATAAATGTCAAAGAGTAACATATTTAGAAGTATGAAAACAAAATAATTTTCAAGCAAATTAATACAAGAAACAAACAAATTGTTTACAAAATGTATTAATCGAAAAAAGAATTATTCAAATATAATAAATAGAAATTTCAAAATAAAGTTTGTTCTTAGAAGGTGAGTGATATTATTGTTTATCGGTCAAAATATCTCACCTTCCAAGAACAAACTTTATTTTGAAATTTCTATTTATTATATTTCAATAATTCGTTTTTTCGATTAATACATTTTGTAAACAATTTTTTTGTTTCATGTATTAATTTGCCTGACATGACCGTATTATACAATTACATTTGATAATTAACAGGCATATTTTAATTCATATTACAAAATAAAACACAATCTTCGTAATGATGGATACAAGGAAAAAAATTTTGATCAATAATAATCAAAATATATTACGAAGTAAACAATACAATTGAAAAGAAAATAAATAATAATATAAGACGTTTCGGATCTAAATACAGATCCCTTATCAATTATAAACAAAAGTGGCAAAAAAATAAGATTGTTTTTGCCTGTATCAACCGTATTAATTTATTATAATTTAATAGCTGCCTTTCGTAAGCGTGAGGCCTTTCCGCATTTTTCATTCCACCAATTACAATTTCTTTTATATTTAATTTTCTTGTCCTTTAAAGTAACACCTTGCGAGTTTTTTCCATTATTGTCTACTCGCTGTACTGGCAATGATTTTGTAATTGAGTCATTTATAAATTGAACCCAAAAAATATATCTTGCATTAACATTGAAATTTATATATTCTACACTATTGAAATAATATTTATTAATTCTAAAATTTCTAAGAAGCAACTCCAATTTATTTTATTAAGATTATATCTGTAGTCAGCCTTTTGTTGCACTGAGGGTTTAGCATTAATTTCAATCACAATTGAAAAGTGATCACTTTCCCATTTAACCTCCATGACAAACCAATTACTCATAAGAGCAAATTCTGGAGATACCAAAGTCAATTGATATTCCAGTAGGTACAAATGGAATTAGATATTGTTAAATGTGTCGGACTATTGTTATTCAATAAAATAAAATCTTCAAAGTCTATATTATCTGCAATTACATAACCATTTGTACAAGCCCTATCACTACCCTACAGCGGATGATAAGCATTAAAATCACCACCCACAATCATGTGCTTTGTACCATGTAGCTTCATTGAATTCAAAAGACCATTCTATTCTGTAACACTTAAACTATTACTTTATTTTGAACATCTGTAACACACTGCAATTAAAATGTCACCTAAATTGGAGTCAACAGATACAGACCCAACTTCCAATGAATCGCCAACAAAATTAAAAACAACTTTTTGAAAATAATGCCTTTTTTCATAAAAACAGCCAAGCCTCCTCCCCTATTTCCAACCCTGTTAAATGTAACTATATCTAAACCCCTCAAATGAAAAAAATCTTCCTGATTCAACCAAGTTTCAACAACTAAAATTATATCAAAGTTACCTGATTCAACTTGTAAATTAAATTTATTTTTGATACTACGACAATTCCACTAGAATATTTTTAATTGAGAATTATTCATATTTTATATATTCCCTCATAACCATCAAATGTAAAACTATAACCTTAGTCTTACGTCTTGTTTTCTTGTACCTTACCTTTCTTAACAAATTTCTTTTGTCTAGTATCGTTCTTATTATTATATAACCTATCTTTTAATTTGCTAGTAACAGCCAGCAGTTGTGACTGCGACGATATTCTTCCCACTGGAAATCTCCACCACTTGTTTACGTGTAAGCATCTTGGTCCTGCACTGCTTTTCTTGTACCAAATTGCTTCCTTTATCCTCTTTATCCTTGTTAACAACCAATCCTGGGGCTTTTTTGAATTCAGACATCTTACTTCTAATCTGGAACTTATCGGGACTTGCAACTACGTTTGCTCCCCTCTTTACCACATTACTATATTAGTTAGCATTATTCTTGTTAATTCTTTCACCTAAGGAAGGGAAATCGTTCTTCACTCTTCTTAAGGTCGTTGGTCGTCCAAAAATCAACTGACGAGCTTCTGCTTACGAAATATTCTCATAAGCCATTTTCTCACTCACAAGCTTATTCTTTTGATAGATAGGACATACACTGTTGATTGACTTGTGCAGAGCCTTACAATTTGCGCACTTTGGAATTTCGCCTTGACAATCACCCTCATGTTCCAATTCACCACACATAGAACATAACTTTCCATTATGGCAAATCTTAGCAGTATTCCCAAAGTTTTTCAAACTTTTCGGAAACCAGGAATAAAAGCTATCATATTTTTCTTGTTGAAAATACCATCCTTTAAAGCCTCGTTTGCTTCATTTCTGTCTTCAAAAACCATAACGCCTTTATATTGTCCATTCTTCTTGACTTCAACAACAGACTTATATTTACCAAACACAATTTTTCCAACTTTATGTATATTGTTCCTGATCCAGATGCCATAAGGTCCTTCGCTATTTTCAGCATAACCTCCCAAATCAAAATCCGAAACAGGACATGAAACCGTAACGGAAACCGAAACCTTTTAAAGCCGATTCATTTCAGTAACCGTAGCCTTAACCGAAACCGTTACATAAGGAGAGTAATCCTGGAAACCGGAACCAAATAAAGCGGTTTTGGTTTAGGTTTCGGTTTTTAACGATTTTTACAAATTAAAAAACTAGCAACACTCGTAGAACGATTTTGTTGATTTGACAAAAATTTGGATAATTCAACCACAGAAATTAGTTGTTATTTAAGTAACAAAACGTTTTGTTCAATTAACAAAATCTATGTTGAGTTTATCAAAATCTTTTAATGAGTTCATCAGTTTGGAAGTATCACCAAATGTTTTGTTCAATTAACAAAACCCGTTTTGTTAAAACAACCTATGCTATGTCAAAACAACATTTCTATGAGTGTATCTTAAACAGATTTATGCCCTGTGCAAGTGCCAAACGGTAGCAGACAGAACTCATTTTTGACAACACAGAATGATAAAAAAATTGTACACAGATAAAATACACTCGTGAAAGAATGGGTAAACGGAATTTGGTAAAGAAACGTACACAATATTTTTATAAGCATTATTAAATGTCTTCAGGCGTCACGATACATTATGCTGGGTAATGCTAGTTCTAAGTTACCTCCATTGAGAGACTCTCAACTTTAAAATTAATTGAAACATTATGTTTGAAATCGTCCAACTGGAAATTTGGTTACAAATTTCATACAAAATTAATTGGTGTTTACAATACGCGTAATATATAATTTTTTACAGGAATCGGTACGAATTGAGCAATGTATGCACTAGTGCAATATCGTGACGGTACTAGGGAAACGGTGTCCACATCACGTATCAAAAATTTCAATATTAAAAGAGTTAATAACAGAGTTCAAAAAATATCATGGGATCCGATGGCAAATATCACGAAGGCGTTATTATTTTAACAGGCGGTAAGATTTTGGATTTCGTCGTACAATTTACAAAATCGATTGTATTCAACAAATATCGTACGATGCGTGGAAAAAATTTTTTTCAGATACCGAAGACAATGTCGCAAACAAAGTCGAACAAAAAAGAGTCAGTGTTGCTTCACAAGAACTATGGCAGTCGGCGTCGAATCTAAGTGACGTTGATATCGGATGTGCCGCCAAGGTATCACATTATAATTTACAATTACTGTCACGTTATTTGGTATTTCATTCAGAAGGATATTGAGGTGTATAGCAATGACGACAATGTTATTATTAAGAACGTGTTTTATTCAGTTGCCATCGGCATCAGTCTGAAGTTAGTTCCCGACCTAAATCAAAAGTGCTATTACATGGTCAAGATATATAGAGTGGTTTATTTGAATGTCGTTACAATTACAAGAAATTATTATAATTGAACACAATTTTATAATTTGTTGATTTGATTAACCACTTAGACCAATTTTTATCGATAAATAATTGCTTCGCCCACCGTTCGCTAATAGGTAGTAGCTAACTCAAAAGTTAACGGTTAAGTTTACGTATAACAGAATTCAATCTGTCCCGTCGTTAATACGCTCTGGAATAAAGATGTATAAAGAAATTAAGTCGTAGCTGGCGCTTAAAAACGCCAATTATCTTCCGGCAAACATACGAAACTGGATTAAACAGCATTTTAAAAATCATGGGTTTCAAGTCCTGTTCAATGTCTTTCCGTTATCACTGACACACGTGTTAAACCATATTAAATCGTAAAAATTGAATTACCCTTTTTTGTTGCAATTGTATTGCGATATAATCCTTATTTCAATTCGTTAATAAGAATTACATTTTTTAAGAAAGCAACATTCTTGATTAAATCGTCATTCTGTGCAAAAACTGAACATTGAAATATAAAAAGTATTAGTAAGGTATTAAATTAGTTTACAATTTATTTTCTGAAATTAACGACCAATACAATTTTATTAACGCACATATCCCTATTTTCGCATTACAGGTTGTAATTTCTAGTACATTACCTTTTCTGATTGTATTCTTTACCCTTGTCATTAGTCGGTATTGTTTTCATTCTTGTCGCCAGACGGCCTACATTTGAATGGCCGCTGCTAGTCGGTCTATCTTTTATCATGCTCTTCGCGGCCATTAAATATGAAACTCTTCTTTGGCTATGGCGTACATAAAGTCGTTTGCTAGATTTATTAGCTTGACGATTGCCACACGTAAAACACATTTGACATTACAATTTCCAAATCGTTATTTACTGTTTACAATTGATCTTACATGTTACTGTTACCTTTACTGTTAAATTACGATAAATTTCGCTACCATACTTGATAGAATACTCTTAAACGCGCCCAGTTGCGTCGATTGCGGTGCTTATACAACTATATGAATAATCATTGATACAAAATAAAAATCGAAAGTAATACAGACATTCAAAATGTAAAATTTGTCATACAACGCGCGATAGACATTATCTAACGCAAGAATGTTTTGAAAAACCTTTAGTACATTTTCAATATTTTAAGTCTAAGTTTTTGTAGATAATGGTACTAAAGCGAACTGATGAAAATGTGAGAAGTATCATAGAAAAAAAGGTAGAAGATTTACGTTCGAAAAAACGTAAGAAAGTACCTCCATCAAGCAGTACATCAAACGATTCTGAGAATACGCCCCCATGTAACAACGTGACAGATGAAAATGTAAGTCTCATACGTATGGTATGTTACAGTGTTACAGAACGACAATTTTTTTAGTTCACTGTGCATTTTATTTTTAATACATTACCATTACTTACATTCCGAACTACAAAAGTAATACGAATAATTAAAAGAAAATTCAACAAATATATCATACAAATACATCATTGATTACAGAGTATGAAGAAGAAAATGGCAGATCATCGTAAACATAATGAAGATAAGGATGAAATGGCACAGAACCGTGAAAATGAGGTACGGCATGTGAAGGGGAACAAAAAACTGCAGTGTGATAGGAAACATATGATCCATGTAAAACGCATTGCGACACCTGTCAGCCAATGACGTGACAGCAATAGCAAAAGTGTAGGGAATAATAAAATGACTGCGCGAGACAAATAGTTTTATAGTGTAAACAGGCGGCTAATGTGACAGCAAAGAGCAGAGAGCATATTACCTTATTTTGGTTCAGTTTATACGGATGTCGATAATGTCATTTGCGATATTACCACATTAGCAAATTTCTATATTATCGACATTGCTTGAGTTGCGAATTGATTGACAAATCACCTTTTGTTGTACATTTTTCACATGTATACAAACTCACAGTTTTGTATACATGTGGAGTATGCCGACGTTTAATTGCATTTTTCTATCCAACAAAAATTGTAACTAATTGCCGGCATACTTTACTTATATACTAAGCTTGCAAAATGGCTTTTAAATGTTTTACGACCTTCTAGTATGCCTGTAGAATGCTAGGCTGGTCTTTATACACATATAAAAGCTGCAGATACTTTTGTAAAGACTAAATTGTAGAAAAATACTCGGTCGGTATTGCAGAAAGATTAAGGAGATCTTAAAAAAGAAAACAACGCGTGACATTTTGCGTGACGTCGCGCCTTGCTCGCTGCTGTAACATTAGCAGCCGGTTTACACTGTGAAATCATTTGTCTCGCGCAGCCATTTTATTTTCCCCTAGACTTTTGCTAATGCTGTCGCGTCATTAGCTGACAGGTGTCGCAATGTATTTTAAATGGGTCATCTGTTTCCAATCACCCTGTATAATTGTTTTCAAGGGCATACTATAAACTATTTTCTAAATAAATGCGTATTTGCAGAAAATGAAGAAGAAAGCCTCGAAGAACCAATTGGAGGCATCGAAAATGATTAAGGTATGTATGAGGTGCAAGTAGCCCGTGAGTAATTTATACGTATCCGTGGCAGTAATATCGTTTTCGATATTAAAATATTTTTTCGACGAAATTTTTTGTTGCTTTTTTACTTTATTCACTTATTTGTTATATTTGTACTTAAAATTGAAAAAAAAATCATTTTTATTTTTATAAAATAAAAATATCTTATGATATTGTATGTATATCCTTACGATATCGCAGCAGTATATCGCATGGATATTATTTTCTGCGGACATTAGTTGCTCGAAAGATATCTATACAATATCGAATATTATCTTCGATATCTTGAGGATATTTGAAAAAAAATATCTGTGAGATATGCACCAGATAATGTATGTTAAGATGATCCCAAACCTTCCTGCAATACTGACCGAGTATTTTTATACATTTTCGCCTGTATAAAAATATCCGCAGCGTGTATGTGTGTATAAAGACCAGCCTAGCATTCTACAAATGTTGTACAATGTCGTGAAACCTTTAAAAGCAATTTTGCAAGCTTAGTATACATGTAAAGTATGCCGGAGTTTAGTTGCAATTTTCCAACCAACAAAAATTGGAACTAAACGCCGGCATACTTTACATATATACTAAGCTTGCAAAATAGCTTTTAAGAGTATCACAATCTTCTGATATATCTGTAGAATGCGAGGCTGGTCCTTTTACACATACACAAGCTGCAGGTACTTTTATAAAGACTAAAATGTATAAAAATACTCGGTCGGTATTGCAGGAAGGTTTGGGATCCTCTTAATAGGGTAGTATTACTAGATGGACAAAGATGTAGATATTCTCAGCGCACCCTCGGAGCCGTCAATTGAAAACGCTATTAGAAAAGTAAAACATTTTGTAGCACGAACCCAGGACGACATTTTCTGTAGCATATTTAATGAGAAAGTCACGAAATCTGTGTGATTTAATTGAAACTCGTTTCACTATTCCTGAGTGGACAATTATCGTACGAGGTTAAAAACTAGCCAGTATGTAACCTGAAATGTAACGTTGAACTTGCCAAAAACTGTACTCTAGTGTAACATTTCTAACCTGAAAAATTTTGAAGCAGGGGTATTTAATTAATTATATTTCAATACTACATACAGTTAAGATTTACATATAGAAATGAATATTAAAAATGTAAAAATGAAACCAATTGAAATAAATATTTTGTTTCGACTAGTTTTCGTTTTTAGTTTTTGTACATTTTTGTACATTTTATATGTATATTAATATTTGCAATATTAAAATATAGTAAATAAAATTATAAGTTTTTTTTCGAAATTTCTTACAATATATCTGCAAAACGAGCTTAACGTTTCTACAGTTGTATTTCAACGCTCATCAGGGGATTCACAATTAACGGCTTCAGATAATGCTGAACTGGTACACCCTTGGTCAGAAAGATGTTCATTATAAATTAAATATATATAGTTAGTGACGTCGAACTTGCGCCACTTATGAAACGTAAATATTTATAGTAAATATTTCATAAACTAAAAAAAGTGCAAATGTAAATATATGTATTATCCTGCTACACATTTTTATAACATTTTTACATGTATCAGTACTGTACACAGTAGAAGATGCAAATTGAAATTGACGCGCCCACACGCACGCACACACACTACCTCCTTACATTTCACTCGTCTTTCTTCTTTCTCACTTTTTCCTTTTTTTAAACCTTACTATTCTAATTATCCTTTTTTTCCTTTTTTCTTTTGTCATACAAATCCTCTATTCGTCACCTCGCTACCTACTTAACCCATATCCTATTCATTATTCTTCCCAATTTTACTGTATTAATCGTGTCAAATGCCGCTTTCAAGTCTATAAATATAGGAACCACTGAAACTTTTTTCTTCTTTAATTGACGCCCCACTATCAAATTCAATATATAAATATTGTCCACAATTTCCATCTCTATTGAAAATCCCGCCTGGTTCTCCGAAATCATCGATTTCCCTGTAGTTTTCCACCTTTTCCTCGTCTCCTTTCTTCCGTATTGGAAGTATCATTTCCTGCTTCCATGTCTTTGGTATCTCACTATCTGCATGTATCTTTTTCAATATATTTAGCGTTGCACTCTTTATATTATCTTCTCCATACATCCATAGTTCGTTTAGCATCTTATCCAGCACTTCACCTTTTCCCTTTTTTAATCTCCGTATTACTCTCTCTAGTTCTGATGTCATTCCTTCTGTCCTCTTTCTCCGGTAGGTTCTCATTCCTTTCTACTTCCCCTCTTAGCAACCTTCTGATTCCACTCCCATCCAACAGTTGTATAACAGCATAAAATACTTTCTCCATACTTCTATATCTATTCCTTAACTCTCATTGGTCATCTGCTTCAACTGAATCACCCTTTCGTCTATATCTTTGTTTACACAAACTGTTATAATTTATTTATTTTATTTGTTTTATTTGTTTTATTTTTTTGATCTGTTTTATCTGTTTGTTTATTTGTTATCTATTTGTTTTATCATCACTTGTCTTTTATTGCAATCGGTAAAAATGCCTGATGGTGGTGTATGAAACACTCATCATTTCAAAATTCGGATACAAAGGAAAAAGATAACCACTATATGGTGTTTATATTTCAGGCCTCAGCGACTGAAGCAGATTGTAAGACTATTAAACACCAAACGAGAGTCTTGAAGGAGCAAGTTGCTGAGTATAAAAAGAGACTTAAAGATTGTGAGACAGAATTACAGAAAAGTAAGGTAGAAAATGAGAATTGTAGACAATTGTTGAAGGAGGCAACCAATTTGAATGTGGAATTGCAAAAAAGAATGCTGGACAATTTTGACGAAGTTAAAGGTATGCTACTTTGTTCATTTATTTTTATTTTCAATATTCTACAAAAAGTATAAAGAAATCTGTTGGAAAAAGTATTTTTCTCAATTACGTTTCTCTGTATGTTTGTTTTGAATATTTATTACAGAAATTGTAAAAGATTTAATAAAGAAGAACCCAGAAACGGCATCAGCAACAGCCGGTAATGTCGCAGTTGGATACATAAGAAAAAGTGATAACTTAGTGAGTATGCGTTATTCTTCAAGATACATGAAATTCAGTTTATTATGTAAGTGAAATACATTTAAGACATATATTGGTATAATTACAGGCACATATTGGACGCGGTGTTTGGATTAGAAGCGATCAATTTTATAGCGTTCTCGCCTTAAATGAGCCTGTATCTTTTATAAAAGATTTGGCAAAAATGGTGTACTCAATTCCAGTTTTACTCCGTAGCACAATATCTGGAAAAAAGTCTAACCGTAATAAAAATAATAACGAAGAAATGAGAAAACTAGATGGGAATATTATCGAAGCCATCAGAGGTAAAGTATGAACGTATATAAATAATGTTATGAAAAAAGTATTAGTGTAATTTAAATGGAATGTAATGATATGAAAAAGGAAGGAAGGAAGGAAAGAAAGAAAGAAAGAAAGGTTTGTGCCGCAGAAAGAAATTATGACTAAGATTTTTAGAAAATACAACCTACACCTCACGATGAGAGAAACGTATGGTTATGATAACCATACAAGATAGTGAATTTGCGATCCAACCATTTTTGTATGATTACAGCCAATCCTAATACCTTTTATAATTTTAAACAATTATTATTTCTATAAATTGATACTTTACCTTGTTAATATGGTAAAGAATCATACACAAATCCTATATATTTCACAATTCGAATACACTTTTCTAAAGTGCTTTATCCTATTTTTTGGCGCTTTAAACTAAACTGATCACAAGCGGAACGCATGTTGCACACTTGTGTACCACAATTTCCGCCTCAGCGTGATGCCACAGTGATATCACAGGCGTGATGCCCCCCTGAATTGACTGTTATGACACATCAGTATAAAAATGTTATCACAGTGTGATGTAGCTGTGATACCACATTCGTATCACAGCAATATCACGAGGTGAGATATTTTAGTTATATAAGTTGCTTGTTATATCTCACGACGCATTTTTGAGGTCAAGGGGCACAGTTATATTGCCTTCTATAATCAGAAGGTAGTGTAAAATATCATAAATCCCTCTTTTACTTTTCGTCAAATAAAAAGTATATATAAATTAAAATTAAAAAATGAAGGTATATTATTATACTCGTTTATTGATACCAAAGCATTTTAATTAGACATAATTATTAACTTGTATATTTAAACGCTAACGAAACGCATTGCATATAGAACAGAAGAATGATATCGGTGGGGACTGAACACAGGACGACATAACTGTCGGACGCACGCTCAGATCACTACGCTATCGAAGATATTTGGAAGTGATAGCATTATAATTGTATATTATTAATACAAACATGTTATTACCTTCTATCACCAAATGGTACTTGAATTCTTAATTACCTAAAGTTGAAAGGAAACCAAATCAAATTAAAAAGTTTATTAACTTGCGTTTTTCAAAATACACTTTAATTACTTTGACATCCAGGTGATCCAGATTGATGAATACAATGTTCCTGATGGGCGCTTCGCGATTTCCGTCAATACGGTGCTCCAGGTCGACGAATTAGTTGTTCGCAAAGTGCGCTGTGAAAACTTTGGAATCCTGGTGGTCCAGGTCAACGAATATAATTATCCTAAAGTGCGTTTCTACATTTTCGTCAACCTAGTGTTCAAGGTAGACGATTTGGATATTCTCAAAGTGCATTTCGAGAACTTTGTCATCCAGGTGGTCCAGGTCAACGAATATAATGTTCCTGAAGTGGGTTTCGGGATTTCCGTCAACCTGGTCGTCCAAATCGATGATTCACAAAGTGCGTCACGAAAATGTGGTAATTAGACAAGCAAAATCGCTGGATGATGATATTACAACATGCAATACTGGGTTCGTCGTAATAATCGACATACATTACTTAGTTAACGAAAATCTCGGAGCGCTCTTCAGGAACATTGTAATTTCTGTCCTGATCCACCTGGTTCGCGACATCCACGAGAGCTCCTTTTCTTGTTCCTTTTGACATTAGAGAATCCTTTAACTGTTTGGTCATAGCAGGTAATAAGATTTTCTTGTCCGGTTTGTTAATACAAAATTCTATTACCGTTCGATTATAGAAGATAATGTACTTTTGTTGTCCCTTTAGGTCATAGAGAATCCTATAACCGTTTAGTTATAGAAAGTAATACGATTTTATTGTCCCCTTTGTTAATACAAAATCCTACTACCGTTTGGTTATAGAAGTTACTAAGATTTTCTTGATCCTTTTCGTAATAGAGAATCATATCACCGTTTAGTTATAGAAGGCAATACGATTTTCTTGTCCCATTTCTTAATACAGAATCCTACTACCGTTTGATTATTGACCATAATACACTTTCGTTGTTCCAGTAGTTAAAAGAGAATCCTATCACTGTTTAATTATAGAATGTACTACGATTCTCTTGATCATTTTCGTAATAAAAAATCGTACTACCGTTTAGTTATAGAAGTTACTAAGATTCTCCTGATTATTTTCGTAATAAAGAATCGTACTTCCGTTTGGTAGTAGAAGGTATTATGATTTCCTTTTATCTTTTGGTAATAGAAATCTCACTTACCGACAAAATTATAGGATGTTATACAGTTACCTTGTAACTGTTGGTAATAGGAAAATATATTACCACAAGGTTATAGAAGTTTATTACATTTTCTATTACTCACGCGTCAAGAAAGCAATAGAGGTGATAGAAAGTAATACAGTTACAAAGATTCTCTATCACCTTTCTATGAATTCCTTTCCACTTTTTTTAGCAGGGTTGTGACTATTTACGTATTCACCGTAGGCATATGGTTCCAACCACTATCCAATTTTCTCTCAGTGCAATATATTTCCAAAATACAAAACTAACATTCTTACCCAGATAGCACCGATCGTTGCAGCATTATTGTCGCAATAATGATTTGTCCTTATATTATTGAGTTTCTAACTCAACAAACAGCAATAATACTGCAATATAAATTCATCAATATAACGCAACATTACGTTATCAATAATGCTGCAAACTAAATTCATTAATATGCCGCAATATTACTTCATCAATAATGCTGAAATAGTACTTTAGTACACTGCAAAAAATCCACGAAGTGAATCGTTGAGATATGTACAAAAATGAGAATTATATCTAATCAAAAAAGTGATTTATAGGTTAAAGACACATTAAAATATATGTTTATTACCCAAATTGCGATATTTGTTACAATTATGTTTGCCCGAGTTAAAATTAAAAGTGTCTTTTCTAACCGCGAAATTTCAATCCGTCAACTTAAATCGCATTTTATGTGGACTTATGTGAACACAATTCTGAGTGAATAATTCCCTCCGGCAACACCGTTTTCACTCCGCATTTTTACAGTGTAATAATAATGATTCAAGTCTTATAACAGACTTAGTTGTATTACTGCTCTTTCTATACAATATTACAGTATAAATATTGCTACAACATTGAAATTTCATCATCAATACAATATTACAGAATTAATATTGCTACGGCATTGCAATTTAATTATTGATGCAATATTACAAAATCAATATTGCTACAGCAATGAAAATTCAATATTGATAATCAATAATCCGAGGACATATGAATATTGCAGCATTATTGCCTCATCATTGTATCAATGATCATCAATAATGCAGCAATAATGAATATTATAGACCAATATTGCTACAATATTACAGCAATAATTGTGTGTTATATGGGTAAATCAATGAATACGAAATACATTTTTGTTTACTGCATTGTACATGCCTTTTGCATAATTTGAATATTAGAAATATAATAATAGGATATAAGCAATAATATTCTATTTACAGATGCTCTTCGTTATTACCTAAAGATGGAAAAATTTCAAAAATTGACTGACGTTAAGAAAAGGGAAATAGAATGCAACGTACAGCTGCACATAGGAAGATTAATAGCAGACTTGAAAAAGAATTCAAAAAAGAAAACAGATATACGTAAGTACTATACATAGAGAAAACTGGAAATAGCAATAAAACTATTTTATTTCTTATTTAAAATAGCTGTTTGTCTAATACGTAAAATTATGCAAATTAACATAAACATTTTCTTCAATGAATAATGTGTAATTCAGATGCATTTACGTTAAAGTTACAGTTTACACCGAAGACAGCGACAATGAAGTATCCGTCAGTAATGAATCCGAAATAAAAGAAATTACAGATAATGATGAAAATGAACAAAATGGTGAAAGTGAAGAAAATGACACGAGCAAAGCTGATAAGGACAACACAAAGGAAACATGGGAGGAAGATACCGATCATTTGTCATCGAACGAGGACAACGATGATGGATAGATTTAATAATTACTATTTAAATTTCTCTAGTTAAATTTAATTACTATTCAAATGTTTAATTATTTTTTAAATAAATCAAATTACATTTATCATATGATAGGCATTATCATTTAAACATATCAAGTACTAATAAAAATTATATAATATTAGATCGTACACTAGAACCTCTGATTCTTTACCACTTTGGGAGAACTGGTAAACAATCAGAGGTGGAATGTCAATTCACATGATTGGCTTTTGCCATTTCTCCTACCAGTGCCGTATCAAAACATTTTTGTTGTAGAATAAATGTCACTTATAATATGTTTTAACTTTCGGTATGAATACGGCACTGAAACAGATGTAAGGAGAGTCTTGATTAGTTCGTTTCGTGATTCGCACTTGTTAATACATTGACACTCTAAGTGTGGAAAGGAATATTTTCCCTACAGCTTCAAAAAGTAGAGGTTCACAAATCAGGGGTTCGAGTGTATTACAATTAAACGGGATTTGAGCCATTGAATCCTGTTGACGTTTTTTCAGGTACGTCAGCCATTGGTACCGATTCGTACGGCTACGATTTACGCGCACGAGCCATTGACACCGATTCAGATTAATGGCTGCTAACCCGACTGAATCTCATACAGTCCTATGCACCGACTGAACAAATCGCTATGCCGCGTATTGAATCGTATTAGAATTAAACGGGCTTTGAGCCATTGAATCCTGTAGACGTTTTTCAGGTACGTCAGCCATTGGTACCGATTCGTACGGCTACGATTTACGCGCACGAGCCATTGACACCGATTCAGATTAATGGCTGCTAACCCGACTGAATCTCATACAGTCCTATGCACCGACT
>JABFOW010000150.1:0-14660 GCA_022817725.1 Archaeoteleia sp. ZL-2020 | reverse complement strand
CCAGGTCTCACTAAAGCAGGATCGAGTCTTTCCAGATAATTTGTTGTCATAAATAACATCCTTGCTTCTGTAGATGCGACGCCATCTAAACAGTTTAATAAACCACTAAAAGTCACTCTGTTCAATCCTTCATATGCTGTCTTCACTTCTTTTGTATCTTCCCTGCTGTGAAAAATAGCATCAACATCTTCTAATAGGATGATACTTTGTTCAGGAGCTGTTGCTAATAAATGGTTCAGCCTGTCGTCGGATAAATTACGTTCAGATAAATTCAACAAACAAATATTGTGTTCCAAATCTCCGGCTAGAGCAGTTATAAATGATGTTTTGCCACAACCTGGTGGACCATATAATAAATACCCACGACGATAAGGAATTCCTCTATCGTTATACCATTGTGGATTGCCAATGAATTCTTGACAATCATTTAATAATCTTTCTGTTATACCTGTGTCAAGAATTACACTTTCCATTGGCCTCCGTTTTCGAGCATGACCAAACTGCCTCCATTCATGACCAACAGAGTTATAAACCACAGTTTTTCCTTCGTGTTCTTTTAATGCCATTTGTCTAGCTTCTTCTAAAATATTAAAGAATATCGTTTTATCTCTTCCAAGTGCTGAAAGTTTTACAGTTTCCCATGGAATCCCCATATTCAAATCTATTGTTTGCTGTTCTCTTGTCCTTTCAACTGTTATAAACTTGTTATTATATTTGAAAAAATGTTTTCCAACACTGGGTATAAAGTCGTACTTCATTTTTACATGCCCTGTATCACGTTCGTGGACACTTGTTCTTACGGATAGATGCTGTGTTTCTTTAGCTCCCTTGTATGTGATCCATTGTAAAATCCATTGATAACTTTTGTCTTGGCATGGAATTTCTAAAGTCATCATACATTGTCGCCGGAAAAGTAAAATACCAATCTGTGCTACTTTTCGTAACAATGCAGCACCTGCACCCAAACCAAATAAACCAAAACCAGCTCCAAAATAAGGATTGTCTGATAATGTACCCACATATTCTGTTATAGTCATGGTTTATTCAGTAAGACTTTTAGTTTTCAAATTTATTTATTTATATACACAATGATACTCTTATATATTTTTCAAATACCTCATGATGTAATTATTCACTGATCTATTAACTGTAATTACTGGAACTATTATAATGAGAATAATATAATAGTGTTTAAATAGTTTAAAATATTATATTTACTATGGTTGTAAGCTCGTAGCGTAAGAATGATCAGGATTACGAGGATGAAAGGAAAGGTTATGTTATATTTTTGCTTCAAGGCAGATATAAATCACATAAGGTTTTTAGGTTTAGTATCTTAAGAAATATAAATTTGATGAAATATAAGTGCAAATAATATACGAATTACTTACTTAATTACTTACAATTATATTTTATCTACAAAATTCAAAATTGTTCTGTAATACCGACAGAGCATTTTTCTTAACATAAATATTTATATAAAGTGTCCTACTATTATTCGAACATAACAGAACATTATTGAATTATACAAATGTAATTTAAAAATTTAATATAGTCTTGTTTCAGTTAAAATTTTATTTTTAAGGCTTGACAATACGTCAACACAGGTCGGGCACGTGGGGTGTGTTCGTATTTACGTCACGCCAAATGACGCGAAACAGGGGGTTCAATCAAAGAACTCATATAGGTATAGAAGCTCAGTTCTCCCAGTTTTGCCGTGCAAGGTTTTATTAGTACACAGCGGCTCCGCGAGGACGCACTGCTGTAGAAATGCTTACTCCTTTTAGATACACACGTGACAAATCAATGACGTCATGA
Organism: Archaeoteleia sp. ZL-2020; assembly: GCA_022817725.1. Taxonomy (NCBI): domain Eukaryota; kingdom Metazoa; phylum Arthropoda; class Insecta; order Hymenoptera; family Scelionidae; genus Archaeoteleia; species Archaeoteleia sp. ZL-2020. The sequence goes on along the minus strand of JABFOW010000150.1, from coordinate 12,842 downwards.
CGCTGTAGGAAACAGACGTATCAATTGAATAGAAAAAGTGGGCATTCGTGCCACAGATGAATAATTGAAATCAAGGAAATGTTGAACTTAGTAATTATTAATTAAATTGTGTGTATATATATATATAAAAATATAAAAATTGATTTAATAATTTTTCAAGTTATTGCAATGATTTTTTGCATTGATTTATTCAGCAATTAGTATTGTTGACCCACGTTTCGACGAAATAAATCGATAAATTGAATAATTGAGAAATAATATTTCAGAAGTATATACATAGGACATTCTTTGTATGAAAATCCATGTATGCAAATATCCAATGTATGTTAACCAACATACAGTGATTAATAAGTATGGAAACGGTCGGATATCTCACGAGGAATACAATTTAAAAAAAATATGTGTCAGACAGTAGTTGTTGAATTTAAAGAGATTAACAAAATAGCATAGTTTTTTTCGAAAGGAACAAAAGATTAAATAATAATTTGTCTAAAAACTAGGATTTGCAGAGAAATGTACAGTTGAAACAATAATCAATTTTCTTCAATTTTCTTGGACAATATCGCAGTTGGAGAAACTTATTATAAACAAAATTTGTACATCTCAACGAAACAAATATTTGTTGATAAAACTAACCTTTGTTGAATTACGTAAGAATATTTAATGTGAGAAAATGTAAAATAAATAAACTTTTCGTTTGGATTAGATGTGCAAAGTTTGTTTGTAAAAACTTAAATATTTTCGAAGACAATTTGAAAAACTGTCTATTGCGTTAACGTAATTGTCTTTAACGTAAATGCGCTTTTAAAAGGACGTTGAACCTGGAAGACCATTTATAATGTATGTAATATAATATTTATTAAGTTCACATTTTTACAGGAAACACATACTAAATGTTTAATATTATATTATACGAATACTATAACATACTAATGGTATTCCAATAATATTCATATAATACTATTTTATATTATTGGATATTAAACCCTGTTACTGTGATGAAAACAAAAAAAATACAGATAGAAACAAATAAAAGAAAAATGAAGCTGTGACTGCGTGATCATATTGTTTTTTATATTTGCATTTTAATCATGCTTTGATCGGCTTAATGTTTTATTTATTTTTGTTCGTTCTTGTATCTGTAATAATATACAATAATATACTCTTGATATTATTGAATGATTAAAACAATATTAGCAAAATTATATCGTTACAACATTGTAAGCATATTGAAATAATGTCTTTGGTACATCATTATAACATTCTATGTATATTACTTTTTCCCGCCTTATTTACCTTCGTGAGAATAATTTCAACGACATTCTACGAAAGTCAGCCATAATTACAGCTATTTATGCCAGGACTACGAAATAATACGCTAAAAAATACAACAAAATATGCCAGTTGGAATATCGGTGACTTAGAAATGCGTATTTTATTGTAGTAATTGGGATAAACGAATCTATGCCTTTCTACGAAAGAGTACGTGAATCTTCGAAAAATTAAAATTTCACATTTCTACACTGAGAAAAAAGCCTGGTTATAGCAACCAAACAAATGTAGTCAATTTTCGTGATAACCAAAAATTTTGGTTATATTAACCAAAGTACATTTAGTTGATGTAACCATGTGTGTGGTATTTACAACCAAACTGACAGTTACTGTAACCAGACGGATATATGACAACCAAAATTTATACCAATATTAAATATTATGACAACCAAAATTTCGGTTATCTAAACCAAAATCTTGGTTGCTGTAACTAGAAAAATTTTAACCAAGCACATTTGGTTACAGTGACTAGCGTGGTTTTTTCTCAGTGTACGACAGCAATGTTTTAATTGACATATTTCGTTGTATTTTTGGCGTATTATTTCGCAATTATGAGTAAATTGTTGTAGATTTCCGTGGATTATTGTAGAAATCTTGCAAATTAGTGTACATTTTCGTACAAATAATTTTCTTCGTACAAATGTACTGAGAAAAATGTGATATTAAAAATTACTAATTTTCTAATAATAATTTCTAAATATAAATTTGTAACGTCATTTCCCAAACATCCCGCGACAACTGACAAACTTTAATTTAAAAATCATAATTGCGTCCCAATTTTCTAAATAATTGACTATTTGGGTAGATAGAACACCTAAACATTATCTATAATATAGGTCAGTTGATTTGAAAATGTTGTTACATTACCCATAATTCACATGTTTCTCACGAACGATTTTTTCAGTGTATAACTCTCATATTTCGTATATTTTTTTAAAAAAAGCATACGAAATTAATCGTTAATAAATATACTATTGATTTTTCAGTAATTCAACCTGCTACCTAATACAATAAAATAGATATTTTAATTTGAATGAAGTTGAAAAAAGTCCAGTTTAAGTATGAAAAACGAACTTTTTAAAATAAATACTTATAAAATAAGGCTACGTAGACATAATTCGGATACAGATAATGAAAATCACATTGTGCACATTGTGTACAATCATCATAGCTTAATTCTTTGTAGTTTACTCAAAAACTGCCGTGTCAAACTGCCGGCACAATGAGTCCCAACGTACCAGCCTCTCCCCTACAATATACTGCGATATTCCTGTTAATAGGGATATTTAGAAACATCGTTCACTCTCAGCTAATACCAACTTACAATTGTTTCAATTATTGTACAGTTATTTGTATTCAACTTGTTCACAAATTATATACATTAGTTAACCGATTATATGTAAAATGTGTCAATGAATGCCGTAGAACTAAAATTAAATTTATTTTTATAATTAATTACTGTGAGTTAGCATTACTCGATGGAAACCACGGGAAGGTGGTGAACATTCTTCCATCAGGAAAGGAATATTTGGATAAAAGGAGTACAAAGGTATGGAAAAGTGGGATATAATAATGTACGGCAATCCATAACTACAAAAGCCATGCATTTCGAAGAGAGAAATCGAAATATCGAAATAATGGCATATAGTGTGAGTCCCCTTGCCTCTCACATTTCGGGGTGCTTGATTAGTGTGAGTCCCCTTGCCTCTCACAGTTTGTCAGTTACTCTAACAGTTACTGTTATTTAAATATGTAAAATTTAAATAAAATTTAAATAAAAAACAAAAGTATGAATTTTCGTTACTATGGTCGCATTCGTAAATAACCCGCGGAAATTCAGAGTCAAAACGTATACCTACTGATGTGAAAGTTTCTTTAATTTGCGATTTTGTTTTAATTGCCCGGTTGGCACGTTTCCAGATATCGACCTAGTTCTTTTACCGGCAGTTCTGGTGCTGCCTTTTTTAGCGCTAATATTTTTATCTCTCATGTCACGGGAAATCCATTTTAAATTATAAAAAATGTGAACACGAACAAAGAATTTTACAAGAAATTCACGATGGTTACGACATTCTCCGTCAATCAACCAAACATCCGAATGCCGCTCTGTCAAGACATTGTTTATGCAGTGTATGATATGAGAAGCAATATTCCTCTCGTGGTAAATTTTTGTAAAATTTTCATGAAATATATCATACATTGTCGTAACAATCAAGTTGAATTCGCGAGTCGGTGCCATCAGATTTCCGAGTTCTAAGTTACTTTGGGTTTTATAAGCTCTAAATAAAATTAAAGATTCATCAATATTTTCTAAATTTTTATTATCTTTTACGCAGAAGGCTTTACAATTAGGGCAATCAAATTTTCTTATACATTTTTGAGCTATATAACCAGCCACATACTTTACAGAGCATTTCTCAAGTGTTACATCTGCATCCACAATGCTTGACGAAACTGTTGTTATATCGGTTGCGAGTAACGTTGAGTCATCGGTTTGATTGTTTGGGTCACAAAGTGATGTGTCTGAACCTGGTTTAATGTCAATAGTTGACGGTACCGTCTCGTTAGTAATCGTGGTTGATGTGCTGTATCCTTTACTACTACTGCCTGTTGTACTGCAAACCGAAAGATTCATAACCATATTAAAGTTGTCTGTATCGTCATGTTCCTCTGAATTACTGTCAACTGTCACCTCCGTAGTCTGCAGACAATCTGTCATTCCTTCAGATTCAGGATCAATTTCGTCAAAGTTGATCCACCTGTCAATATCCTCATTGATGGTATTAACTATATCAGTGTCCGTCATGATTTTACTATTGTCAGAATGATGTTTTTCAACCGTTAGCAAAATTTGCGTATCGTCAGGTTCACAATTTGCGGATTTCGGAGGTTTCAAAAGATTGATTGACATTGCGTGCTGCAAATTGCGACGAAATTGTTGAGCTGACGGGTTGTCGTTGTGACCCGAGCGACTTCTAATTATGCCAAACAAATTTTCAAGTGGATCCTGATTTAAACGCGATGTTATCAAATACAATGTATTTTCTGCACTCATGACTTCCCATAACTTGAGAACACTTTTTATTGTTAACCGTAAATTTAAGAAGCAAGGTGGTTGTGAACGACCCGTGTAAATCCATTGCTCAATCCAGGACAATGAATCTCGTAAATAGTTTTCGACCTGCGGTTGCGTTAAAGATAAAGCGCGGTGTAATGGATTTGAATCATATGGTGCACGACTATTTAAACAATCGAAAAGGTCATTCATTTTTTTAACGAAATTCGCAGTTGCGCCACATGTTGGTTCTTTTAAAGTTCTTGTTATTAATCCGGTATTTAAAGCGCCTGCAACAGCGTTACTGAAAACTTGCGCCGCGTAAAAAACTTTCATTTTATCGAACGGACCCGGATCAACATGACGTTCCGTTAATTTACAAGCGGCGCGGCTTTTACTGTACCTTTCAACGTCTCTAAGTTCGCGAATCGCGTCCCACGAAATTCTTTCGCCGTTAATTAAAAAATCATTATCGTGCAATCTATTTCGAACGCATTTAAGCAAATGAGGAACGTCATATACGAAAAATATTTGTCTTTTTTTCCTCACAATGAACGGTTCATCCTCTGTTATGCCTAAAATTTGCACAGCTGATTGATTTGGTGATCCTTGGTCACAAACCATGGTTCTCAATTCGAAGCCACAATCAATAACAGCTGAAACAACTGTTTCGATTATGGCTGCCAAATCTACCCCGCATACGTTGCCATGTGACAGGAAATAAGCAAACGGCTGCTTCCATGAATACTTTAAGCCGCGTAACATGAATACCAGAGCATGGTTAGCTGGTGCATTTGTACGACCGAGATCCCCCAAATCTTGAAACCCTTCCACTAAGTCAGCCTTACTGTTATATTCTAACAATTGTTTAATGCTCATCTCGTCCCACATTAAAACGCATTCTCGTTCGTGTTTAGTCATTGTCTTCAATTTCGGTGCCAGTTTATCTATAAGCGATGAATTTATTCCTACTGAAATTTCAAGATCATTGACCCATTTTCTAATAAGTGTCACACAAGGAAGTGAAAATTTTTTTTCTTTTCTTAAAAAAATATAAGCTTTTGGCGATTTGTAATATAAAGACAAAGCAAATTGCTTTTCGTCTTCTGTCCAAGTATGTTTTTTACTGTGATTTATTTGCATTTGAAAAAATTTTAATTGTTCTTCATTTAAATATTCCGAAGCATAATCAATTAAATCATTTGTACTGATTTTCCGTTTTGTCTTCTCGGCAGCGTTTTTCATTCGTCTAATTTTACTTTTTTGACTGTGAACTTTAGCTTTTAATTCGCGAAGTGTATTCAAAAGTTTTTCTGTCGATATTAGTCGTTGTTTCTGTCTCGTGGGTTTTGAACTCAGATTTGTAGACTTGGGACGTATTTCATCCGAAGGAAGAGGAAGTGACAATGCATCAGAAGGAATTGACGACGGAATAGAAGACTGATTGGCTAATGGATGTGTGGCCGAAATAGTTGAATAATTACAATTTTGATGAGGAGAATCGTCCACTGCTTCAGAGTTTAATTTTATCGTATTACCCGTACCGTCATTAGTTTCGCGAGTTTGATATGTTGCGTTATCAATGTTTAGCGTATTATCAGTACTTTCGCACATCTTGTTTAAATCGTCTGTTATATCTAACACATCAATAGGCATAGCTGATTTTGATAAAATATTTTTGTATACCTGTCCCTTACAATCCATCAATCGCACAAAATCCTTTTCTGCAAAATGCATGCAACATATGCGTTTTTCGTAAATTTGTTTCTCTGTCAATTCAGAGAAATCGTTGCCTGATCGAATAACCCAAAGATTTTGCCTGTTGACACACAAAAATGCACAAAAGTACATGCTTAGTGCACTTAGGAAACAGATTTGTAGGTTCGATAAATTTGATTGTTTTAACACAAATATTTTGGTGCTACACTGAGAGAAATGGATAGTTAACTTTACAATTCTAGATGTCTCAATAGGGGACAACAAAAGTGGATTGTAAATGTTTACAATCTGCATTGCTAAGATAGCAATCTGTATTGCAAAGGTAGCAATTTTAAATAGCTAAATTACAATCTATATTGCTATCTTTGCAAAACAGATTGTTAACCTTGCAATGCAGATTGTTACTATCTACAATCCACTTTTACTGTTCCCTATTGAAAGATCTAGAATTGCAAAGTTAACTATCCATTTCTCTCAGTACATTTAATTATACAAATTATTGTGGTAAATTAATCAATTTCACGAATGTCACAAAATGTTTAATTGAATGCGGACATTTTGGTTGATTCGACACAAGTTTTTGTTTAAATTAATAAAACGATGTTGTTGAATCAACGAAACCTTTTTCCGACTATGTCCATGCAAAAAATATAAATTACACTAAATGATGATGGGCATAAATTTGAAGAAATATTCATTATTATCATGCGTTTGGTGCCTAAATGAAGTGCATTAAATATCCTAATGCAGTTTATAGTGCATATATACATATTATCAAACAGAGCATGAATATTGGAAAACCACACCTGCATGCATGAACAAGCTTTATGCATTCTTAATGTTGATATTTTGACTTTTTGTAAATTCACACACAGAAATACTAGTGTTTATAATTAATTGTAATTCGTAATCGCTTGGCTGTATACAATTTAATTAATATGCTTACTTTAATGTAGTCAAGTAGGAACGCTCAGAAAAGAGTTTTGTTGATTCAACAAAAACTTGTTCGATTCAACAAAATTATTTTGTTGTTTTACGGTTAACAAAATATTCTGTTGAATTAACAAAACGTTTTGTTGAACCAACAAAATCTTCTGTCGAATTAATAAAACTATTTTTGTTGAATCTACAAAACTATTTTTCTGAGTGAAGAAAAAGAGAAAATCTTATATAAACTTTTTCCTTGAAATCTTTTGTCAGAAGTGAGAACATTTCTGCAAACATAATTTGTCATACATTTCTGTCTGTCACAATAATTTATTCGCACTGTTACATTAATAGGGTTATTCTCTTTAAATTTACTTATAGCACAGAATAAACTATTTCAAACGAATAATCCAAAAATGTTCTGATGCTCGCGTCAAATATATAATACACATAAAGTGTAAACAGAATTTTTTAACGTATAAATGAAGCATTTTGGCATATTTATAGTAGACGCGTGTTTTATACGTGTACACAAAATTGTAGTGGTTAAAAATGTACCGATAATATTTGGTAAATTTTATTTTAAATATTTTATGAATCTTTCATAAAGCAATTTCAATCTTTTAGTAATATTACGTTTATTCGTAAATATTTTTTAATACTGATGGTACATTTTTGTTTGCAAAGTAATATTCAATAAATATTTGTGACATATTTTCATTGTATTAGGGTTAACCTTTAAAATATCGTATATTATCAAAGAGAGAACGTTAAGAAATAAATATGTAACAAATCTTCTGTAGTAGGCTGGCTTTGTAACAAATGTTGATAATTGTATGAAAAAATATTAAAGATATCACTTTTGACGAAAATTTCGCATTACAATTGAACAGTTTCAATGCGATGTAATCTTCATTGCGATTAAATGCGAGAAAATTGTATTCATCTTAGATTCGATTAATGCGTATCAATGACTCGAGTACTTTAAATACTTTTATATGCGTAAAAGTGTATAGAATTGCATATTCAATTTTACAACATGAACATTTGTTATGTATTTGACCTAACGTAAATTAAACATATGTTTTCTCATTATCACGCATCAGAAATTTAACGAAGACTTTTTAATAGTGTAAAATATTATACATATCTTTCAATTTATTTTTGAGGTTATATTATCGTGACATTCAAAGATTAAATATATTTTTCTCAATAAATAATGTATATTATTAATTTAGGTTGTGTTAAAAATACATTTCAAACTTTGCTCTTATGATATGTTGTTCGAAATTTGTCACAATATTAGTAAATTGATAATACATTAAGTAATTTCCATTAAATATCTATTAATTCAAATTTTCCCATTAAGATTTTGCATCCACTTGCATTAAGTTTATATTACAATTTTAATGCCATTTATGCAGTTTCAATTGCTGGTTAAATAACATTAAAGAATTGAAATTCGTTCCAATTAATATACAATAATCGTTTTTGATAAAATTCAATTTTGAACATGTAATATAACTTAAGGAAGAAAAAAAAATATGTAAATAAAGAGATCACATCTCAGTATTAAATCTCTTTTAATGAAATAAATAAATAAATAACAACGACGTTTTGACAATCTGATTTTGTCACCTTAAAGTCAAATTTTATTAACGTTAATCTGTAAATGTATTCAACATTGCAAATAATTAAACCATATATAGTTTAAACCATAATAAACCATACAGTTTGTACTGCTTTTCTCTTCAGGCCAGCTAACACAAGAGTCTTATAACATATTTTTAAGAGGTCTTATGCCCGCACTTAAGAGCTAATTAAGCGCAGAAGATATCTTAAGGTTCCTCGATAGTAAATCCTACGTAAATCCATTCCCTCGCGTTAAATTACTTTTATTTTATTTATGAATATGGCTTATGAATATTTATTTATGTGTAAGGAACTGTTCTCTTACGAATGTTTTTAAAAAACAAATGCTTTTGCAGAAAACACATGTGTATCCATGACATCGCACCTAAACATGAATAACATGATATTACAGAGATCGGAGACATCTCAGAGCATAATGGCAGGCCGAAATAAGAATGAAGAATATATTATATAAAATGTAATTTGTAATAAATAAGGAATTTAAAAAATTTCATCAATAAAAATATTCATTGAGTTGTAGTGTAGTGGTATTTTCATTTTAATATTGTAACCTAATCCGTTATAAAAAGTATAACGTATTAGGTTACAAATGTTGACTTCAATATGGTAACTATGTTAACGTCGCGCTCGCTAATATTTGCGAAAACAAAAGAAATGCTCTTGGATATATGGACAACTGTCAATGCAACTGTCAACGCCTCACACATTTCGTAATTATGTGGACGTAAGACTTCTTGAACATATCTTATAAGACTCTTACAAGACTTGTGCTAGCTGGTCTGGAGAAAAAAGCAGTACAAACTAGTTTCTCGAACTAAAAATTTTAGAACTTTGCAGGAAATTTCATGCTACTTTTTGCAACTCTGCTTTTCTCGGCGAAAGTATTCTGAGCGAAAAATGCGAACGTTCGAAGAGAAGTGTTCAACAATTCCTGCTGAACTCTGCAACTATTATAAATAACAGATGCGATAGCGATGGAAAAATTCCTGCTTTTATCTACAAAATAGTTCGAAAGATAAAGCATACATTTGAAGAAAAATTACTGATATTCTCTGCACGTGTCTGCAGCATGTTTATTGTTGCAAGAGATTTGCAGACTTCTTCAGAGAAATTGCAGAAAAAAACTGTGAATAATTAGTTTTTTATCTGAAAATTTCTGTTTTTCATGCTCTGGACGTGCGGTGTTTGCGAAATTTTGTAGAGATCCGTAAAAAGATTTTTTCACCAGGATATAGCGATGACAATATAAAATATTTAGTAGCAATTTCCTCCTGTAGCGTTTTTTTTTATTTCAGAAGTATTAATATTTCCTACATTTTTCTTATCATTACAAACGCCATTCAAATTCTGAATAAAGACATTTATTGAAACTTGCATGACACTTAAATATAACCTAATCGAGAACTTAGTAATACATTCATTTGATTTCATGTTCCATATAAATATGGATTTTTGTTATTATAACATATGGCGTGTTGATGACAATATTTGCCGTCGTAATAATAAATTGTGAATTATAATTTAAGGCAGATAAAAATAAATAATCAAAACATAAATTTATATTTCATCTCTAACAGCACAAAATATTGTATGGACCTTCTATGGATATATTACATCCTACGGCTATCCTATGTATGTCCATAGAATGCCCGTACTGTTTAGAGTATGAACGAAGCCACGATAAATAATTATGACAATTGCTGTTTTCTAAACTAATTATTAAATATTGCAGATTAAAAGCAACATTTTCTTTTTTTATTTAATGTTGCTATTACTTTAATTTTTTTCACATAGACACATTTAGCACACAAAATTATAAATCTATGCAATATTTAAATGTCTTGTGAATGTTATATAATGTTACATAAGATTAATAAACATTGCGCAATATTAGAGAGACAATTCAATGTTGAGTAATATTGTAGCAACGATGTGTGCTAATTAGGTACAATCGAATAATTTAATGAATTACATAAATTGTGACTTACATTGTTTCATCTTGAGGAAATCGATGAAAAGTTGAAGTGGGATTAACTCTTTTCGAATTGTTGCAGTTTTTGTATGAACATTTGTTAAACAGTGGCATTATGAAATGAAAATTAAATACTACAATTAAAAGATTATTTAAAGTATTAATAAATAAAATATTTATATCAAAGAAATATTAAATTGTAAATAATTATAATAAATGCTAAATTACAATACTACTCTTCGTTAAACTTTAAAATAATCACAAAATTACACAAATATAAATCTTATTAATCTGCAATCATGAAATAAATTAAATTATGTTCATGCTTTATAAGCGACAGGTTATATACGACCTTCTAATACAGCAACAACAGCAACAATGCGCCGTTAGAGAAAACGCGGGTAACGCACACGAATCACAGCCAATGACAATCAAGGATTATTTAACTCGCAACTGTTTGCGAATGGCTACATATATCATACAATTTGTTCAATACTTATATAAAAATGTAAGTTATTAACTTTTGAATAATATATTTATTATATAATCATTATATAATAAAAAAGTCTATTCTCTGTGAGATGTATAAAAATTTATTAATAAATTTAAAATTAATTAATTGATTACTAAATTAATTAATAAATTTTTACATATCTCACAGAGAATAGACTTTTTTGCCCTATACAATTTTTTGATAAAATCAACCGTTTGGGAGAATATGTAAGTAGCAAATTCTGTCCCATTCTTTGTAGTTTTCTTTTAAAATACATATTTTAAAATAACACCAAAATGGTTGGTTTTATCACAAAATTGCGAAGAGTAAAAAAGTTTTGTCTCTGCGAGATGTTCAATTTATGATTATAACAAATTCGTCCAATTTCAATATTTATAAAGATATTTAAATAATATTGACTTTTATTTTAACTTTAAATATCTCTGAAAATATTGATTCATGCCTCGATTGTCATTGAAGATTTTTTCCTTAGAATGATGCCAGAAATAACCTCTTGAAAGGATTTCCGCGATTTCTGGGACACCCTGTATATTTTCATAAACTTTTAATAGAAATATTAATTAGAAATATTAAGGAGTATTCTATTTTTATTTAAATCATTAATTATGATAATTACTGCGATATTATTTTGTATAAAAATATTGAAGAAGATTTACAATAATAACGTTAATGTGTGTACATACATCAGAAAACTATATAATCCGGAATTAAGTAAAGTTTCAACAATATTTGAAACTTTTATTTCAGATTTTTAAATATATTTATCAAAAGATGATAAAAAATTTAACTTAAAAGGTGTGTGAATTACGAATATATACCAATTAATAGAATTTTTATTTATATTAATAATAATGAATGTGTACAATTTGTTTCTTGTATCTTTTAAGTTTCATCAACATAAAATTATAAATGTTTAAAGCGCTTTTTTAATTTCTAAAATGCTCCCGAGTAGCGCTATAACTTGTATACTACATGAATACAACGATTTCTACGGCACTGAGTACGCTGACTGCCTGACAGAGAAAGGTTGTGTACCCCGTCATATACCCCAAGTAAGTACGACTGGGACAGATGAAATCACTTTCACCTACAGTACGACTCGTGATGTGTACGTGCATCTTTCAATGTAGTGGCTCTCACGGATGCAACGACAACAGCGCCCTTTGACAGTTTGGGGTAAGACGGATTACCCCACAACTAAAAAAATCTTGCACGGCAAAACTGGGAGAACTGAGCTTCTATACCTATATGAGTTCTTTGGTTTTATCAAATATGTTATATTCAAATATTACAGTTTCTGGAAGCATACAAAACTTTATTAATTTGAAAATGTTTATATAAAAATTAAGTATCTAATGAAGATATGAAAACAATTTTAGAAAATATTATTACAAAAATTATGTATACACGTTTCGACTCCTCATTTTGGAATCCTCTTTAGCATTACAATTTCTTTAGAAACTATAAGATCAAATATAGCAAACAAAAATATATAATGTGGCAATTGCAAAATTTAGATAAATTTATACTACAAATGAATTTAAATTTGTTCTAAATTATATATATATTAAACGTAATATCTTTTGACTATATTAAGAACTATCATTCACCTACCTAGCGCACAAATCAAGATTCTAAAGTTTCTTTTTAGAAATCTTTTTATTAATTAT